>PQWD01009112.1:0-56053 GCA_019425675.1 Leucinodes orbonalis | reverse complement strand
GCTCTCTTTATAAGCCTAACCTTTTATAACACTCTGCTGCTGCAAACCGTCTTCTGGATTAAGGACAGAAGTCAGGTTATTTCCATATTGAAAAAAAAAATTTAGACGTGACAACAACAGTAAATAAATTATAAACTATGTATGAAGGGTTGACACGTAATGCGTTGTAAGATGCGCGCGCGCATCTTTGCAGCCAGATTCGATTTTAGGTCGACGTCTCGGCTGCACCTTGCATAACAATTGAATAATGACCACTGCACACTTCGATACTGCAACGCATCTGCTCGCTATTGTTTTAAGCATATACATAGTATATGCATCTTTATGTCTAACTTTTCAGTGTTCCGGTGTAAAAGTGTATAAGTTGATAATTGTTGCAGTAGCAATAATAAAAAAATACACATAATCGGTCATCATAAGTTTAAAAATGTAAAACCCGCTTACTAATTTGGAACAAACCTTAAAAGTAAAAATTAAAATAATTGTTAATGACATATCACATAAAATAAGCAAACAAAACATTCAAGATAAGTCACTTACATTTTGATAATCGTTTTGCCAATTTGGTCTATATAGGTATCTGATCATGGTCGTAGAAGTAATAGATAAATAATGAACCTTTTTTTGTAAGCTGTTTACAAAGACGATTACATTGAAATTTAAAAAATACCCGAGAAAAATATACAAGAAATCAAAACCTGGTAACAATAACAATCAAAGCAATTTATAGAACGTACCAATTAGAAAATTCCAATTTAAATTCCTTTTAATAATATTTAAACAGCTTCACCGCTACGATTTAAAATTTAAACATCAAATCGACGATTAATTTGCGTCATAGCATCGATTAATCAACTCGAATTCCGTATCTACAGAATCACCAAGTTTCCATATCTGGACAGTACGGTTTATATAAGTTTTCCAAAAGTCATAGGTTAGTGGAACTCTCACCGGGGAACGGCTAAATCTACCGCGTTGACGGCTGGAATGAGTTATGGCTGACCTGGCTACAGGATTCCGTGCTAGGATTATCTTTAAGTAACGTTATTTGTGGAGATTAAACTTGAGAATATTCTGCATTTTACTCACGAGTTCAATTCTCAAACAATAAATGAGTACCCGTAGCTGCTTGCTTCGCTCAATCACTTTTGGTATATCGATCAAAAGTTATTTCCGTGTTTCGGTCAAAAAATGTTCTAGTTTTTTCTTTTGTTTCTATATACTTATTCTAATTTTCATCATCAATTTGATTTGAATCTAATGGCCTAATAAAATTCCCAAATATTACAGGAATCTCTCAAAAACATTGGCCACGCGTCTAGTGTTAACTGCAGCTGAAGACGACCACAATTATCTGGTATTTTGACAGCCGTATAAATATGGACAAAGATGTCGGTCCAGCTACAATCGTGGGATGGTAGTCGTTAACATAATCCAATCCCCAATAGGCCCACATCCTGGGTTACAACCTAATCTCGCCATAGCTTAGCTGGAAGACCCGTGCCTTGCAGTGGGACGTTAAAGCTGGTTATGATTGGCAGAAATATGACCATCCAGAGACCATACGATTTGTTGGCAATGGTAATGAAATATGTCTCCGAAATCCCGCTTCGGGATTTTATGTGCGTCCGCAATAAAATCCCGGTGTTCCCCGCGTTTGAACTTCAAGTAGGGAGAATCATTCTTGGGGGGTCATAGCACTCGCGGCCCCGAAATAGCTGGGGGTCCGTAAATGGTTCCTCTATTAGTGCAACGCTACATTCGCGGGATGTCGATTGATTACGATGGACGTATGGGACTTGCCATCTAGTCAAAACGAGGCTACATGATTCTAAGATACTATCTATATTTCTAACAACAAATGAAAAAAAGTTTTAGATTCCATTTTTAAAACATGTCAAATGTCATGTCATGTCATATCTAACAAAATTATAAATAGCCTCTTAGTAAGATAAATTTATTAATTTTGTTAGAAGAAAAACACATCATTATAATTTTTGGTTATTACGTCCTTTGAGCCTAAAATATGTTTTTTTTCCTTTTTAAACACATAAAAAAACTAAACCGCTTTAAATTTTTGATACCAGGAATCCAGACAATATAGAAAATCCATCGTTTCCTACGACTAAAGTTCTTATTGGCGTTCAAAGAGCTAAATTTCTTTCAAATAATCTTAAATATTTATCCATAGCTATGCTAACGTAGCTCACAGACAAACATGTTAAGAAACATCGGTATCTAGATGGTCAAAAAAACTCAATGTTCACCTGAAAAAATGATTCTTTTTGATAGGAAATTAAAATGTGAGATATCCTATAAATGTGAGACATCCTATAAATCACACCTAGCGAATTATTATTATAATAATACGTCAGCATTGTTGTACCAAAATAGGTAAAGTAATCTTATTGTAGTACTGTTTTAAGAGATGGCGTAACCTATCTGGGCATATAATTTTTTTCTGGCATTTAAGTTTTCTTGCAAACTTGTATTTGTAGATATTGAACAATATGCGTTTTAAATGGTCTAACAAATATAGAATTGATTGTTCTTTATATATTTTATCGTCCGTTATCTAACATATTTAATGGATTATGTCTTTAGAGAATTTAACTACATAATTGGTAAATCTTTTAAGTTATTCTGCGTTTTCTGTTATTTTCCTGTACTGCTAAAATATCAGGATATAATTGGGTTGTTTCTCCCTTAATATATACCTTCTAGGTTATCTACCCTCAATAGTCTTGAAATGTCTAAACCGAGTTTGAATCCCACTCTGAATATTTTTTTGGGTTGAAAGCCATCTGCGCTCGCCACTTGTCCGGTGAAGCTGTGAAGGCCGACCGCGGCAAACAACGAATCCGCTCTTAGCCCGCGTAGACGACTCAGGCCTATGCACCCTATACGTAGGCTCGTGCCCTCAGTGAGGAGTGTGAGGACATTAAATGAGCTTCTTTTTTATCATCTATAGGCAGACATCGCGCCGTCGATCGTCGCCAAGCTGAAGTGGCAATGGGCAGGCCACATACCGGAGAATGATGGTCTTTGGGGCAGAAAGGTTCTTGAGTGGAGACCACGTACCGGAAGCGAACGAGCGTAGGACGTCCACCGGCAAGATGGTCGGATGACTGATTAAGGTCGCCGGAAAGCGCTGGATGCATATTACCTCAGATCGGTACGTATGGAAAGCATTGGAGGAGGCTATGTCGCAGTGGACGTCCAAAGGCTAAAATGGTGATGATGAGGCAGACATTTGACCGCCACCTCACCTGATGGTAAGCGATGATGCGGCGAGGATGGATCATGCCTGTCTATAAACAGCCTATTCACTGTTGCCTTGAAGCTGTTGATGATGCCTACTGTGGAAATCATAGCCGTATTGAAATTTAACTTTAAAGGTTAACTGGTCGAAATGACACAAAACTGGAATTGCTCGGGTTCAATGGTCTTTGCAATGATTACGTACAAACGGATATACAGACATTCGGCCGACATTCAGTGGCAGTTTTTTGTATAAATAGAGTCGTGATTTACATCTTTATGGTTAATCATTAGGTAATCGATTTGTTTAGTTTTTTTTACATCAAGGCATATTTTACAGTAGATTTTGACTGGTTATTGTGCTGTAAAATGGCAACACTCTATAATATACACCTGATCCCGAACAAGTTACACGGTATTATGGCTATCTTGTGACGTATCTCTTCAAACTGCCGGAACCGCGTAGTAATTTTTGAATGCGTTTTAATTTATGATTGTTTCTCTGTAAATCTACTCTGTGTAAATTCTTAAGGCTGAAGCCATCTGCACTCGCCTATTGCCCGGTGAAGCTGTAAAGGCCATCTGCGGCAACAGTAGTAGTCAGTTGGAAGAAAAGTTACCCCTACATAAAGTCCATGTTAATCATTTCTAAGCTTTAAGAGCGTCGGTGGTCAATGGTGTGGACTGTCGCCTTCTACCAGGAGGGCTGATGTCAATTCGACACGTACCAATGTGTTTTCGAATTTTCGAATAATATAGTTATCCGACGCTCTTACGGTGAAGGAAACATCGTGAGGAAACCTTCATGCACGCGAAGAGATTAAAAGGTTTGTGTGAGTCGTCCAATCGCACTGGGCCCGCGTGGACGACTAAGGCTAATCACCCTGTAGGTCGGCTCGTGTCTCGGTGGGGACGTTTAATGAGCTGATGAATGACTAAGCTTTATAATATTTACGATATCACTGTGACTGCCTCACATATTACGAGTGAAATAAGTGATTTAACTGATAACTGCATTCGTATTCTACTAGGCACAGCGTTTACTTGCGTGACCCGTGGACCGTAGCTTCGAATCCCGCGAGGAAACATAACTTTGAGGATTTTTTCCTAATTTGGTTAGGACATAGCAAGCTGAATCACCTGATTGTCCAAAGAGATAATTCCGTGCTTCCGAGGCACGTTAAGCCGTCGGTCCCGGATACAATCTTAGTATGGTAGTTCGACTTGGTCCCATTTGCTATAGCGATCGAGACGTCGGCTGCTACACCGAAGGTTCCGGGTTCAATCCCCGGCAGTACAAACATTTGTGTGCATGAACATGTCTGTTTGTATTAGTCTGGGTGTTTCTATGTATAATATGTATGTATTTACAAAAAATATATAAGTATATTATCGTTGTTTACTACCCATAATACAGGCTTCACGCTTAATTTCGGCTAGATGGCGCAGTTTGGATGTTAGTGGATATTTATTTATTTATGAGGGTAGGCCTGTGCCTGCAGGCTATGATAGGCTGATGATGATGCGAATTTATAAACACATTGACATTATACGTTGCAAGTTTTCATTGAGCAACAAAAGCAAGACGGTCTAGCCAATTAAAAGCTATTTGCGATCGTTTAAAAATACTCGATTGACAATCGCGTCACAGATACTTGGTCACGGGTCACTTTCACATGTATCTGTGATTTATCCGACTCAGTAGATATATTAAGTAAAATAATATGAAAAACAAACTATTCAAGAAAATAATCTTAACGTTTTTATTTGATATTTTTGGGCGTCATTATGTGTTATATTAAATTGGTAATCGTAAAGCCTATCTAGATTGTTTTCGCTTATTTCTTATGTTGATATATGTTAAATACTGTACAGATACTTACAAAAGCAAAAATGAATGCTTTTTCACCCAAAAAAATGAATCAAATTTATAAACCCAAAGATATCTCTCCCTTCAACTTGTTGCAGTCTACTGCTGGACATAGGTCTCCCCCACTTTGCGCCAGATATCCGGTCCTCCGGTCTTACCTTCATCAGCGATCTTTCACAAATTATCGATCCATCGGACCGAAGGCAGCTTTTCGAACTGACTACTGCTGTTAGCCGCAGATGGCCTTTACAGCTTCAGCGAGCAAAAAAGGAAGCATCCTGCGATACACGTGTCAAGACACGGTCTCTACCTACTCCAAAACTCGTCAGCTGGTTCAGTTCTGCGTCACACGTGATGAGTTGTCACAGAACAAAACTTCTTACCACTTATACTTGCTGATCCGGTAACTTTAATTCTCCTACGTATAACATCGATTCTAAAGATAAGGTTGTCCGTCCTCTGCCTCTCTTTTTCTCCGGCAGGTTCAAGGCGGTTTTAAGAATATAGGCATCATCTCGCCTCATTACGTGGCCATAGAAGAAGAAGACCATAGATTCCACATACATGGTGTAAGATGGTAACCGTAAAACGTTAACCAAACCCAATTTCTCCTATTTTTTTATACGTATTTATTATGCACACGGAAGATCAGTGTCGGTGCTTACTAAGAACCTCGACATAAAGCTGAGTGGGCACCTTTGATTTAGATTTAAGAATTTTCTATGTATCACTTTCTGTGTTTGGCACTGAAGAAATTATGAATTATGCAATAAATTTACGCCCTAGGACCTCATTGACTTTATCTATAAGATTTAACGATACTTACAGAGGACTATACGATAGTGTTGTTTTTCTAATATATTATTTCTCTCGCTCTTCACCCTATCGCAGTCCACTGCTGGACATAGGTCCCCCCATTTTGCGCCAGATATCCCTGCGATAGAAGATAGTCCTCCGCTTTTCTCATCCAGCTTCCACCAGCGACCTTCGCTTCCGTCCATCGGGCTGGAGGGCGTCCTACGCTACGCTTGCCATGACGCGGTCTCCACTCCAAAACTCGTCTGCTGTCTGTTAATATATTATTTACTACATCCAAACTCCAAAGTTCATTAACATCAGCTGTGTGTTTAATTTTTTATGTGAAATAAACATATTGTTTTTCTTGTTATTCCGGTTACACGAGAAACTTATAACACGTGTTATCCGCACTATGGTTGTGGATTTTATGCGTTCCATTGCTAAGTAGGTCAATTTCACCCAAACGTAAAATTAATCAATTCTTATATCAGCCATACCGCATTCCACCAAACTTCCTTAAGAACTATGACGACCCATTTGGTGTTGCGATTGAGAGGTCGACTGCAACGCCAAAACAAAACGGGTTCCGGGTTCAATTCCCGGGCAGTACAAACATTTGTGTACATGAACAAGTCTGTTTGTAATGGTCTGGGTGTTTTCTATGTATAATATGTATGTATTCACAAAAAAATGTATATAACTATTTTTATACGTTGTTTAGTACCCATAATACGCTTAACTTGGGGCTAGATGGCGCTGTGTAAATGTCTTATTTAAAGAAACTGCCTTCACCTCTATATATTGGACGTATTAAAAATGTACATGTCTCAAAAAATGCATTTCGTCATCATCATTACAGCCTCATATAAAATAACAAACGATGATAAGACAAATCATTATAGTTATACTGTTTAAGAGGCATTCAAGGCATTAAATAGATGTTACCTAAATTAATTTGATCTAACTCAGATAAAATTGCAAAATACTATCGTTCTATTTGACCAACGTTTAGAGGTCATCATTGCGCTGATTGAAAACTTTCGCAGTATCGGGGGTATCGGCCCGATCGCTATAATGTCGAATTTCATTATCTCCGGTGTCGATTAAGTCGTTTGTAATGCGAAAATGTCAGATGCAACTAGGGTATCAGATGAATAAAAAGATAGGAAAAGGCAAGATTGCCATTGAAAAGTCCTGTGATCTTCCAAAAACGTAGGTATACGTTACGTATTGGTTTTTCATTGAAGATATCTTTAAAATATTCTAATGATCTGTGTTCATTGAAAATTTTAAATTCCTGAAATATTACGAGTATTGCAAAATCCGCGCAAGCCTGAGAGAAGTCGAAAAATAATATATGGTAATCGTAAATGCATTGTTACAATTCAAAAACGTCAGTTGACAGCCTGCTAGTTGATATCTTATCATAATTGATGCAGGCTACATAGCCTGTGATACTCGTATATAGGATATACATAGCACACTTTGTATATGCATTTTTTGTTATAAGTGTACAGAACGCGTTCAGACGCTCACCTGATGTAAGTGATACGCTTGACCATGACCGACAAAAACGATGGTCAGGTATTCCTCTTCAACCTATCGCAATCCACTGCTGACATAGGTCTCCCCCATTTTGCCCGGTCCTCCGCTTTTCTCATCCAGCTGGTGGAAGCTGAACGAAGACAATTATTCACCATTAATGCCGCACTGCACTCGTCACTCGAGACAACAGATATCTCATAAACCCGTAATTTCAGTAGCTACAGGCCTCACCCGAAACACAAAAGTGCATAATACTCGTATTTACGGGATAATATCTGGCACTGCGGTGGTACGACTCAGTATCATAATACGAAAAAATTGAAAATATAATTTGCTTTATATAATTATTTGTTACAAATGAATCTGTATTCAACACATTTTTTTTTGAAAAGAGTAACTACTGAGTCAAAACTACCTCCCGAACCAGTGGTAGCTCATTGACATTCATAAGTGTTCTATAAGGACCTAAACTGAATAAAACTTTTCATTTTCATTTTTCATTATCGAGTCTACCATCTAGTAGATGTCGTAGCTCGTCGGTGATCTAGAATACAGTTGTCATCATCCTATTCTTCATAAATCAGTTGGTACCTCCTTCGAAAGGTTTTATCTGAAGTCAATATATTCTTAAATTCAATGCGACCAATTGTTCTTATTCGTGCACGCATTAAGTTGTTTATTTTTGAAAACGCTCCCTCCGAGGCAATCGACAGTAAGCTTGGCGAAATTGGAGTTATCTTTTAGTAAAAAAAACAGGGCGAAAATTTGATTTGAACGCCAAGGGTTCCGTATAAGGAATATTTTTTATTGAATAAAAAAAATATCGCTAGTGGTGGCTGGATGATGAAGACTAAGGACAGGGTTATCTCACTCAAATTGGGGGACCTTTGTCCAGTGGACTGCGAAGAGTTGAAGAAATGTTATAATTTGAAAATGATAATTTGTAATTGATTTACCAATGTATATTTACATACAAGTATATGGCGATTTTTATAAGTTTAATAATTAACATTTTATTATCTCACGTAAGAATTATCACCCGCTATTATTAACACCTTTGCTCGGTCCCCATGTGTCCTTCTTAATAACTTTACGTAATAAATAAGACACCTCAATCGTTATCATCAGCATAGTGATAGGACACAATTATTTTCCTGCGAATCCCCAAAACTGACTCCACCTCTGACGATTGTATCAACATGCACTTAGCCGCAGTACGGACTGAGGAAAAAAAACAATTTCAATGGTGAATTTGTAATTTCGCAGCTTCTTTGGACGATAGTCATCAGTTTTTTGTGCACACTGTTACATATGTTTGGAGCGCGTAAGAGAACAGGTTGCCAACTTGCAAACAAAATAAAAACTCAAAAAATTCAGAAATCAATGATAATGTAATATTATAATGCCGATTGGTGGATGTTAACGATTACCGACCTAAGATTGTATAACTGGTACCGTCGGCTTCATGTGCCCTCCGAGACAAAATCATTTTTCTTGTCAGACAATCCTGCAATGCAACCTGTATTGTCTTAACCAAACTGGGAAAAGTACAATGTGACTTTCAGACTTATATACGGATCTGATACCCTACAAGTGGAAACCAGCTTTAAGTAGAATGAGTAAATAAATAATTATCTCCTAATAAAGTACCATCATCTCAGAGAGCGTCGGTGGCTCAGTGGTGTGGACTTTCGCCTTCCTACCGGGAGGGCTGAGGTTCAAATCCCGACACGTACCAATGTATTTTCGAATTTTCGAAAAATATATGTACGTTATCCGACGCTCTTACGGTGAAGGAAAACATCGTGAGGAAACCTTCATGCACGCCTGCGAAGAGATTCGAAGGTTGTGTGTGAAGTCGTCCAATCCGCACTGGGCCCGCGTGGACGACTAAGGCCTAATCACCCTATACGGGTAGGCTCGTGCCCCTCGGTGGGGACGTTTAATGAGCTGATGATGAAAGTACCATCTTGTTTTTTTAGTCCCAAGTTAAGCGTGAAGCTTGTAGTTGTATTATGTTTTCGATTTAATGAATACATACAAAGGCACACCCAGACAAACACTAATGATTGTACTGCCCGAGGATTAAACCCGGAACCCTTGATATAGGAGCCGACATTTCAACCATTACACCATAAGGTTAATTTATGATTATTTTTTTATAGTTTTGACAACCCTAACATTAACCCAATTGTGATTAATACAGTATGTGTGGGTACACTCCATTCTATGTAATGACAAATCAATTGATGATTTTTTGTTATTCTAATGAGCCTAACCGATTTTAGTAAAGCCATTTTTTAGAAGGTGATTGCTACTAAGTCGTCTAGAAATCTTGTGAAGTAGAAATGTTAATGCACTTATTTTTTATCTGCGCGTTAACGACAAGATATGAATCATCATCATTATCAGCTCATTATACGTCCCCACCGAGGGGCACGAGCCTACCCGTAAAGGGTATATAGGCCTTAGTCGTCTACGCGGGTCCAGTGCGGATTAGCCAACTTCACGCACACCTTTGAATCTCTTCAGCGTGGGCAGGTTTCCTCACGATGTTTTCCTTCGCCGTAACAGCGTCGGATAAACGTATATATAATTGCGTAAATACATTGGTACGTGGCGGGATTTGTACCTGCACCCTCCAGATCGCAAGGCAACAGTCCATTCAAATGAGCCACAAACGCTGAATTTATTTAAATAATTCGTGCTTAATGTAAAACTTTAACTATACGGACCAGAACTTTAAGCTAGAACACAAAGCTGTGGCCTACTTTAGTAAGACATTTGCAATGTGTAACATACTTGCTCAAGTGTTGTTCAGTTTAATTGCATATATGTATTTCTTTGTATATAATAGTATTTCTCAATCGCTATAACTATCTCTTCTACCATGGAAGTAATAATCAATAGACAAATATATATTCACAAAGCTTTATCTAGCCTGAAATTAATCAGGTAGCTTGTTCTTTGAAAACAAAACTATCGAAACAAAATAACAGTTAAAAATACGAATAGATGAGAGCGTCGGTGGCTCATTGGTGTGGACTGTTGCCTTCCGATCTGGAGGGTGCAGGTTCAAACCCCGTTACGTACCAATGTATTTTCGAAATTATATTATGTAAGTTTGTCTGACGCTCTTACGGTGAAGGAAAACATCGTAGGGAAACCTGCGCACGCCTGCGAAGAGATTCAAAGGCTGTGCGTGAAGTCGGGCAATCCGCACCGGGCCCCCGTATACGACTAAGGCCTAATTAACCATTCCGGGTAGGCTCGTGCCCCTCGTGGGGACGTTTATGAGCTGATGATGATACAAATTGATGTTCTTTTGTTTTTGTTATAGGTTCTTGGATGTTGCGATGAAAGTAGGATGGAGATTGGCTTCTCCACGCTGGTTCTATGATTGGAAGTTTTGACTTTGAGAATTCATCTTGTTCTGAACAGTTGTGTTAAAAGGATAAATCAGCTTAAGACTTGCTGCATGCGGGTTGCGCCACGTGGAGGCTCAAGCAATGATATATAAAAGTTATTTTATATATGTTATCATTATTTCATATTTAAAATAAGATATATATAGAATATAAATCATACAAAATACAATAATAATTTTTGTATGCATGAACATGTCCTTAGTGCCAAGACCAATACATTTTCTATGTTAAGTAGATTTATATTTAAAAAAGGATATTATAACTATCGTTATTTTGTCTCCATAGTACAAGGAACTTGCTTGAGCTCAATAACGCTATATTGTGACGTCTTAGTAAAGTGTATTTATTTAAAATTAACTAACTCTATAGTAGCACATTGCCGATACCAAAATTTTCCCCAATCATTTAAATAACTTCCAAGACTTGTTTATGGCGTTCATTTGTATACTTTCCTACGCTGAGTTATCGCCGGGCGAGTTTTTTGATGCGCGCGCGCATTCTACTGCTTTCCGAGCGCTAAAATGGCGCTCGATGCGGGTCCGGAATCGGATATTCCGTAATTATTCGAGATGATTCCCCGCGTGATTACCTTTCGGGAGCTCTTTTTATTTTATAACATTCAAGTTATCGCAGTCGATTTGTAAGTAGATGCTAAATAAGATTACTTTAAAGGCTTTTGAGCTTTTACGAAGCAATTTAGTTTCAATGTAGCGGAAACAGTGTTGCGATTGATTATGGGTAAACGAGCCATGTTTAAATAAGTTCGCGTTACAATAACATTTTAGCATGTTTTTCTGTAAGGAAATATAAATTTTGTTAATGCTGAGTTTTCATATTCTGTCGCCCGATGTTAAATGTCTCGCCTTGAAACAGACGTTGGTAGAGCCATCTGGCCAAATACCAGATGAAGTTCATCAACGACCAACAGCAAAAGTTCATCCGAAAAAATAAAACAACCAATTTTAGCTAACTTGTGACAGAAGAACTGTCGTTACTAATAGCAACATGAAGTCCTTAATATCGACACAGGTATGTCAATTATGTATTAAAACTGGTGCGGGAATCACTTACACTTAAGACCAGTGTCGCGTTGATGATAATTGTCAAATTGTCTAGTACAATTATCTTTTCAAGGATGTAACTCTACAAAAGAAACTTATTGAAAATCAGGTTTATACCAATTTTTAGCCACATAAAAAATGTTTCACTTTCAAGGCCCATAAAATTAACCATAGACCATATTTAGAGCAGCGAGCAGTCACTGACGGAGAATGTACCGCAATTCCGTAACAGCCGTGGACGCAAGTGCTCTGAAGTATAAGTTTGCTAATAACCAGAAAACCGTGACAGAACCATTACAGGCTGTGACTAAGCATATTTAAATGGTCAGGAAATTACAGGTTGATGAACATGCTTTGCTTTCAAATTTGGTATTCAGTGAGTCCACTTCAGCCAAGAACACATCTACACCACGAGCACAATTGCTATAAAGAGAGTTTGACATTGAAGTGCCCTCACAGAAGATTATATACGACTATGAGGAAAATCTGGCAAAGATCAACTCAGAATAAAAAATGAAATTTGAAATGAAATGCCTCCATCGCCATTTCTCTTATAGACCAATCACACCATCAATCATCAATCAAAGTAATCCAATCTATGGCACCTTTCCGCTCAATGCTGTTCAGTTGTAAACGTTTTATTTACATACCTCATTACGGCTATTAGTCACGAGCCGCTTACATTAACGTCACCGGTCGCCATATTTCGTAATTTTGTGACGGTGTCAACGGACGAGACGGTAACGACTCCCTTGAACTAGGAAGTGGCCCTCTATTCTTAGTTATGCCCACTCCACGTGCCGTAATGCAATTTCGCAAGCCATTTTCAACTGTCAACGTAGACGAGTCATTTAGAAATAGAGATGCCGAAAATGCATGAATTTAGCATGCTTCCTTCGAGTATGATTTTCAGGTACAAATTTAAAAAAGCATGCTTTACTTCAGTGCTTCGATAATTATGAACTTGGATCTTAATTTTTAAATAGTATGAAAAGGATTTTTCGTGAGTTCGATAACCGATCTTTCGCTTTCGTATATAAAGTTGAAAGATACAATTACCATTGGAAGGATAGCTTTATTTATTGCCTTTTAGGATTTGATACCTTTAACACTAACAATTCACAAAAATTCATGAAGAATAAGCATGAGAGAAACTTCTATCCATAAAGTTCAATTTTAATGGACTTTGAATAATTCATATTTGTCAAAGTTTCTAACCAGTTAAAATTTCAATACGAAAAAATCAAAAGTAACATTTTAGCGCACGTCCCTAAATTAAGGTTAATTGAATTTTCTACTAACACTATTGATTTTTCAATGTTTGTCATCAAACGGTTTAAAGAAATTATGATCATTCTCACGCGTCTAATTGGCTGTCAATTGTCAAAATTGCACAGCTTTAACAGCAATAACAATTATTTTAATAACAAAATAACATTTCCGGAAATCATAAGTGGGAAATGAAGGGGTAATTAAAGTGGTCAGATATAATTTGCATCATTCTTAGGTTCTATGTCATACATTTTTGACAGGTCTTGAGAATTCGTGGTTATTTAATGGCATACAAGGGTTCACAAAGTTAAAAAGCGTCGGTGGCTCATTGGTGTGGACTGTTGTGTTCGGATCTGGAGGTTGCAGATTCAAATCCCGCCACGTACTAATGTGTTTTCGAATTTTCTATATTACATGTACGTTATATGATGCTCTCACGAAAGGAAAAATCGTGAGAAACCTGCGCACGCCTGCGATGAGATTCAATGGTGCTTTTGAAGTCGACCAATTCTACTCTGGGCCCGCGTGGACGAATAAGGCCCAAACACCCTATGTGGGTAGGCTCGTGCCCCTCGGTGGGGGACATTTAATGAGCTACTGATGAATGATGATGATGAAGGGTTACGATTCTTGTTAATGAATTCCTTATTTTGCCGGACTTTTGCATCTGCTATCAATTACCTATCAAATGTACTAGTAGAGATCTTAAACTATTAAAGATACTTACTCTTTTACTTAGACATTTTAAAACAATAAAAATATAAGTACCTACCTAATCAAACTTTTTTAAGTACTCCCTGTTATAGAATCCCCACCTACGCCCAACTACTTAGTCATTGCACCAATCAATTATCACTAATTAACCGCATATAAATCAGATAATTGGTACCACAATTATTTTATCACTCCAAAGTTTACATCTGACCGGTTGTGTTCCACAAAGAAATGCCTTTTTAACTATAAACAAGTATATTAATGAGCTATAACCAGTTGATCTTTAAAATGTTGTAATGTATTGATTGAATACGACGTTTTTTAAACATACTCATTAATTGATTTTGGTAAATAAATAAATTTTACTAGGTAGACTCGATACCGAGTCGTCTAGATAGGTACCACCGCAGTGCCAGATATCGTCCTGTGAAACAGGAGTGTTTGCACTTTTGTGTTTCGGGATGACGGCACTGTAGCTAGTGAAATTACTGGGTATAAGAGACCTAACATCTGTTGTCTCTGGTGTCGGGCGTAATGTGGCATTGACGGAGAATAATAACTATCAGTTGTTGGTCTCCTTCATGCCGCTCTGTCGTGGTCAGGCGTATCACTTACCATCAGGGAGCGTCCAGATCCTGTCACTAATAACATAAAAAAAGGCTGGCCTTGCTTGCCGGTTCAACAATTTGTAGAGTAAACCGATGACGTATATTGCTGGATCTGTGACCTATACGAAGTACTGAAACAGCTAATAAAATATTAACTTATATTATTGTATGTGAATTGTTCAATATCAAAAACACCGAATTCAACATACGCTATAACTTAGATTTGGATTCCGATAGTCGACCGCGTTCCGCGGCGAGATATTAGGGTTGTCAGATTTCGAAATTGCCACCACTTTTTTTATGAAATCTTGTTATTTAATCTTTGTCGTAATAACGTAAAGTCAGTTCCGAAAAATGCTAGCGGTGTTTGTAAGCTTTATTTTAAAACATGCATGTTAAAAATTATCAAAAGCATGTTATTTTGAGTGTGATCAAACCATCCCTTCCAGTCTGAAGACAACCCTCACTCTCTCTCTCTCTCTCTTCAACTTATCGCAGTCCACTGCTAGACATTGGTTTTCCCTCTTTTGCGCCAGCTATCTCGGTCCTCCGCTTTCCTCACCCAGCCTCATCACCAAGTCTTCGGGCCGTAGGACGTCCTACGCTACGCTACGAAGATGACTACCATCCTAAAATTATAGCCGGGAAGCCACTGGCTTAACGTGCCCTCCTACGCACGGAATCATCTTTTTTATGGACAATCAGGGGGTTCAGCCTGCAATATTAGTCCTAGACAAACTAGGAAAAATCGCACAAAATTACGTTTCTCCGCGGGATATGAACCCACGACTATGAACGCTGTGCTTATTTTACTACTGAGGCATAGGCTCGAGTTTACTTACAGGCATACAATACATTTGAAGCTCCTTCGAGCGAGACCACAGTTTCAAAAGAAGGGGAAAACCTTACTCCTTGTAAGCAGGGACGTGCACACAAATGCATGACTCTAATCGCAAAAACAATAAATAATTTACATTTTGGTCAAATTGAGTGATGTTGATGACAGCTGATCGCTTATGGTTTCAAATCTGTACAGGAAAATGGGCGAATAATTGAGAATTATTGAATATGTTGGCGATATTCCAGATTGTCTGGACGCACAGGGTATGCTTATAGAGTGCTTGCCACTACTTGTAAAGTTGGTTAAACGTGTGACGGTATAACTTCCGAGGCGATTCATGTTCTCAGTTTTACGACACATCCTCAGTGACAACCCTAGTTACATTGTATTGCACCCGGAATACCCTTACGAATTTTGCTCCAGGACTTATAAGTAGGATCGTTGAACCATCATTCGGGTGACCGGTTGTATTGACCCCTGGGGGAAATGTTCATTTAATTTAAAATTATTGAAATTACATAGTTTTATGTAATACAGTATATATACCTACTATATTATATATAATGTCTATGTATATGATGCGTGTAATGGTGGACTGCAAAACAGATGTGTGGGGAAAATTGGACGACTTGTTTGGTGTAATGGTTGGAGAGGGCTAATACACCAAGGGTTCCGGGTTCGATCCGCGGGCAGTGCAAACATTTGTGTGCATGAACATGTCTGTTTATATTGGTGTGTTATATATAAAACATGTATTTATAAAAAAAATGGTATTTATTATAACACCATTCTCTCTCACTCATTATAACGTCCCCACCGAGGGCATAAGACTACGTAAAGGGTGATTAGGACTTAGTCGTTCACGCGGGCCCAGTGCTGATTGGCCAACTTCACGCACGATGATTTTCCATCACGTAAGAACGTTCGATAAACGTACAATTTTGAAAATACATTGGTACGAGGATTGAACCTGCGCTCTCCACATCGGAAGGCAACAGTCCACACCAATGAGCTACCGAAGAAATTGGCCTATTTTAGGACGAAATCTTTTTTGTGCCTTGCCATCGCTTTGTATCTGCTATAATTTACTTCCTATTTCAGCTTCATCTCCCCAAAACTCGTCTGCTCAAATATGTAACCGACTCTTATTCATTGCGATAAAAAGACATATCTAGCACTGATTTGTGTCGATAAGAAACACAACGAACGATAAACACGATGTAAAAATGTTATCAGTTGGCCCGAATATGTTATCAAGAAGCCGAATTTTGGCGAAACTTCTTATGATGGATTAGGCATTACGCGTTTTGACATAACAATTGTGGGTGTTTTCTATGTGTAATATGTATTTATATTTACAAAAAAGAAGTATATATATAAATTCACTGACATTCACACAGCGCCATCTAGCTCCAAACTAAGCATTAGTCTGTAATATGAAAACTAAACAACTGAAAAACATACTTTTATACTTTTTTCAATAAAAGAAAGAAAATCATTTATTGGCCACAAGTTCACAAATTAAGCATACATATTGTACATAAAAAACACCAAGACCAATACAAACAGACATGTTCATGCGCACCTTTGTACTGGCCGGGGTTTGATCCCGGAATCCTTGGTGTAGTAGCCGATGTCACAACCATTACACCAGATGGGTCGTTATAAGTATATATATCCGTTGTTTAGTACCCTTATTACAGGCTAAATGCTTAGTTTAGGACAAGATGGCGCTGTGTGTATGTAGGTATATATATTTCATCATCATTACAACCTAGAACGTCCACTGCTGAAAGAAGGCATGATTTCCACGCGGGTCGATCCCTTGTAGTTGTCATCCATCTGCTACCCACCACTGGTTGGGGGTCGGCCTACGCTTCGTTTTTCGTTACGTGAACGCCACTCGAGAACATTTCCGCGCCCCATTGGCCATTGGTTCTACGCACTATGTGCCCACTGTCACTTCAACTTGCTTGTCCTGTGGGCTATGTCGGTTTAACCCGGTGAAGCTGTAAAGGCCATCTGCGGCCAACAGCAGTAATCAGTTCGAAAAAAAAAAAAGAAGGGCTATGTCGGTCACTCTAGTTCTCCTACGGATAGGATATCCGTGTTATGAATCTTATAGGGAAACACCTATCATAGCCCTCTCCATAGCACGTTGAGCAACCTTGAGCCTATTTAGGAAAGGATATATATTTATTTATTTTATTTTATTGCTACTATTTCATGAAATGACCAGGACCTCGATTGCACTATTTGACATTACGACACTTTACAATCGGACGTAAATTTGGTATTCCGGTATAACTTAAATTGTAATGGTTTGAAATGGTACCTAATAATTGTTTAGTCAAATGAATAATCTGGTGTTTGCAATTAAGATCAACGTAATCTAGGTACTAAAAACAGAAGGAATGAATGCAAAACTTTAAATATCGAACACACTAACGATTCTTTAAGCGCATTTGAAATTTAACGGAATTGGGACCCTGATAGATGAGGTTGAAACGTTAAAGGACTTGGTCCCTGTTTTCAATAGAATATGATAAAATATATTTGCACGTTGCAGTCAAGGTATGATGAAACAGCCTTTTTCTTGGTACCAAGGCATTTTCGTCCCCGACCATCGCGATTTTTCTGCTCCAATTTTCTGCAAGTTTCAGCCTCATCTCTGATAGCAATAGCATAAATTGTTTATAAGGTTAGTCTGCCTAGGGAAGTTAACCTTTCCTTTAGGTTTTTAGAAATCAAATGCTTTGCTTTATTCAGATATTCAAATAAATCTTTACAGATACTTTTGAATCGTCAAAACAGTATATATTTTTTTTTATTAAATCTAATGACTCTACCACCGGTTCGGAATGCTGCCATCCAACGAGAAGATCCCGGCAAAAAACTCGTGGGTTACTCTTTTCAATATTGGTTTTACAGAGTTTGGTCAAATACAAATTTATACAATTCAATTATATGCGTCTGCTCCTGGAACACAATGCAGGCAGACTAACACCACAAAATTGTGTCTGCTAAATATTCATCTACTGTGTAATATCCTTTTTTCTACAAGGTAGTTTTAAACTTATGCAAGGGCAAATCAACAATATTTTGTGGCACTTAAACTCATGTTTTTATTGTCCTTAGACGACTGGGTCAGGATGGTCTAAGTTTTTCTGTTTATTATCTATGTATTAACAAAAGGATTTAATTATGATTATCTGTTGTTTAGTACACTTATTACAAGTTTAGATTGGGATAAGTTGACCAATCTGAACTTGTAATATGTATTATATATAAACTATCATAATAACCGTTAAATTGTGAACTTAGAAAAAAACAGATTTGTCGACATAGGCGTAGCAATGTTTTAATACAAAGAAGCAAAATCGTTACGCGCGTCGCTCGCGTTCGCAAGGTTGACCTCGAATAATTTGCTACAAACTAAAATAATGCTATGACTGTGTATTTGTCTAGATATTGACAGTTTTGAGAATGCGAATATATCTCTCATATTAAGTGGGTCCCAGCTAGTGTTGTCAGGTTCTATTTGTTTTAATCGGACACAGCCAAAAAATCGGGATTTGAGGTTGCAGATCGGGACAGGTAACGATAAAAATGTGATGTGACGCTGATGACGTGCCATTTTGAATTTGACAGTGAATTTATTAGTAGAAGTTCATCCTACTACCCTATAGGGTGTTTAGCCTGTAGTCGTCCACCGGACCAGTGCGGATTGGACGACTTCACACACAACCTTCGAATCTTCGCAGGCGTGCATGAAGGTTCCTCACGATGTTTTCCTTCACCTAGAGGTCGGAAACGTACATATATTTTCGAAAATTCGAAACACATTGGTACGTGGCGGGATTTGACCTCCCTCCCGGTAGGAAGGCGACCAGTCCATGAGCCACGACGCTCTCAGTAAAGTTATGTAGCGTAAATATATATTTTGTTAATGAAACATCTGATCTTCTTTAATTAATCGGGACATTGATCGGGACGCATCCTCAGACCTGCCAATGTCCTAACCAAACTGGGACAAATCGCTCAAAGCGACTTTCACTTCGCAATTTTCCCGCGGGATTCGAACCTACGACCCCCCATATTAGGGAGCGTTAAAATATAACGTAACGCGTAATATTTACTACCGTGGGGTAGTTGTCTGGCAAAATTTTAAATTGCAGTACAAGGGCAAAAGAGATATTCCAGAAGCAGTCTGTGTGACTGTGGCGCCCTTCAGACAATGAAGCACCTACTGTCTTGCCCGAACTGTCCATCTTCGTGCGGTTTCCGGGACCTCTGGGTGGCAAATGAAAGGGCGATTAAAGTGGCCCAATATTGGTCGCGTTACCATATTTAACATGTGAATCTTTATCGACTAATTAAGAAGAAGGGCAAAAGGGTGGTATTCAACCAATTTGTTAGATAACTTTATTTATTTCAATTATAAACTAGGTAATTACAAACTGCTACATCGACCCTTTCAGTATACTAATTCTAAACTAATGCTTAACGTACTAGACCACGTAGGCAGTCTTATTTACCATAACCACACCAAAAAAACATCATCAACTCTTCAACGTCACCACCTAGGGGCACGAGCCTACCCGCTGGGTGTATAAGCCTCAGTCGTCCACGCGGGCTCAGTACGGATTAGACGTCTTCACGCACAACCTTTGATCTCTTCGCAGGCATGCGCAGATCAATACCACAAAAGCGTCGGATAACATACATATAATTTCGAAAATATGAAATCATTTTGGTACGTGGCGGGATTTGAACCTGCGCCCTCTCGATCGGCAGACAGTTCACACCATTGAGCCACCGACGCTCAAAAAATCATGAACTTAATGACTTAAGCATAATAATAAAAGATAAAAAGCTATAGATTGTTATCAAGCGGGCACGCGATGGTCTTACTTTTTAACCGACTTCAAAAAAGGAGGTTCTCAGTTTTTATTCAATGCACTGCACAACCGATGCTTACGGTGACAAAATCTGCATTGACATCTACTTAAATTACTTACGCAAGTGCAATCATTAAGAAGACATTGATAAATGGGGGAAATATCGTATTGTGACATTTTAAAATGTTTGTTATTTAAGCGTGAAATATTAATAATAATAAAAAAATATCCACTGACATTCACACAACGCCATCTAGCGCTAAGTTAGGCGTGAAGTGTTATTACAGGTACTAAACAACTGATAAACATACTTATGTACAAATTTGTGGGAAATACATACATACTATACATTTAAGACACCCAGACCAATACAAACAGTCATGTTCATGCACACAAATGTTTGTACTGCCCGGGGATTGAAACCCTTGGTGTAGTAGACCACGACTCAACCGTACACCAAATTGGCTTTTAAGGTTTTATGTGTATTTAAAAAAATACTAATTTCTGAAGTAACTGAGCATTGGATTTTGATCGCCGCATGATCCGTAGGTCGTGGGTTCGAACCCAACGGGGAGTGAAAGGGAAAGTCACTTTGTGCGATTGTTTTCAGTTTCGTCATGACATTACATGCTATATTTCCTAATTGTCCGAAAAGAAAGATGACCCGTGCTTCGGAAGGCACTTTAGGCAGTTCGGTCCCGGCTACAATCTTAGGATATTAGTCGTTAAACTCCAACAAACTGCATTGGATCCGCTAGCATACGAACCATCCGACCCATATGGAGTAATTGTTAAAAAGTCACCTATTACACAACGGGTTCCGGGTTCGATCACCGGGCTGTACAAATACGTGTGCATTATCACGTCTATTTGTACTGATCTTATTGTTTTTATATATCTTTCCAAATCTATTTTCAAAAAAGGATATAAGATTTCTTCCTTTAGTACACCTAGTTATGTCGGTTAACAAAACAAACGGACTTAAAATCAGCAAATAATATTTATAATTCCCAAGTCAATATCATCTGTTATAAGTGTTACAAGTTTCAGACGATCGCCAGCATAGAGGGTGCCGTATCTAGTCCAAATTCCAGGCATAGACCGAAGTCTAGTCTAGCGTACTTGAAACTAAAATCTAGTTACCCTTGGACTAACATCATTCCTATAGTCATTGTAGGCAGATAATTTTAATAATAGGTATTAAAGTCAAAGTTCATTTAAGTTTTCAGTTTTAGTCTTAGTTAAATGAATAATTTATTTTGTATTTGAAATAAGTTGTTATTAATAAAATAAGTGTTTTCCTCTCTATATATTTTATAAATTTAGAACTCTACATTCCTAATACAATTTTTGGGATGTAAAATGCAATTTCAGACACAAAATTGAAATAGCATTCAAATTCAATTTTGTGACTTGTAATTTTTCGTAGCTTATTCCAACAACGAACAATGTTATCTGCAGATTTTTAAATACATAAATTAAATTTTAAATTGTATGGTTTGCATAGTAGTTCTTAATTTATAAAACATGTACATAAACAATATTATCTCTTTTTAAAATTTATTTATTTATATTATAGAGCATGTTTCATCTTATTTAGTCAACCTATATAAGCATTCTCAATTGTATGATATTTATGACATCACTTTGCCTAATAACAATATTCCGGTGTCTTTAAGGAAAAGTCGTCATTACAAATTCGTCTAAATATGAGGTCAAATAACATATTTAAGAGATATACTTACTTTTAAAATCAAAACTAGTTAGTTTGAAACCAAGTTATTAAAAATATATTAAAATAAACTGACTCTACTTTCAACGCGTATACTTTGACAGATCGAAATTAGAATTCCAGTTCACAATTCAATTAAAACACATTCCATCACTATTTGCATAGACAAACTACTGCATTAAATTATAAGTTTTAATTGTATTCATTTTATCAGTTTAGAGTTATTGTAATTGACCTCAGCGGACCTATTGTATTGATTATCTTATTAAACAATTATAAATTCAGTGATTCAACCTGTCTGGTATTCGGTCATCGGATTTAAAACTATGCGAAATTTTGGCGCCTATATTAGGGATGTCCCGACATCTATAAAAAAAAGAAATTAGGGTGCGTGAAAAATTTAAAATCTTACCTTATATATTTATCACGTGGTAGAGCCGACAAGCAAATTGCACATTCGCTACACTTTCGGCGACACCTAGTCACACATATGCACGGAGTTCACACTTTAGCCACTGGTATTTCCTAACGCCTGTCACCGTTTCCTCAGATATTATGTTCAGTTGTGGTTATTGTAATTCTAACACACTGTATTGTAGGTTTTAATCACACAAGGAAGGTAATCGATACTATTTCTCAACCAGAGAGAGCTGAAAACACACGCACTTATGTAAAAAAAAGAACTCTAGGCAACTATCACAGAGCTGATAGACCACTTTTTTGATTGATTAAATTTAAGAATCCAAAACAGGACATCACTACCGCTCGCATTTGAACTTTCACACTGGCACATTATCACGAAATCTCGTAAAAAAAAACTTTGCATCTGGCCGTCAGAAAAGAATGTGTGCACACAATACCAATGTTTACTTAAATGGAGCGGACGTGTGAAACGGCCTCCTTTGGTGCCAAATTGAATTAATCGTGCGCCGATTCGGCGGTCGCGTTTCCATGAGTTTTCGCGACAGATCACGAGCCGCGTGGTCAGAAAAACTTCACAACACCAAGAAGTTTTCCTCTGTATTGTTATGCAACTACATTCGGCTGCCAAAAGTCGCGTTTCCCGTGCCGTGCCGAGCGGTAGTGATGTCGCCCGAAAACTATACGGCCTGTGGTTATATCGCTCTGTGATATCTGCCGGTCAAAATGTTTACCGGGTGAACGTTTGCGAGTGTGCGTTCGTTGGTGGACGCGACGCGAACGCACGTCCGTACAGATTGAGATCGCGCGCGGCACTGGCTTGAAGAAGCGAGAGTCCAGACGCTCGCGTATCAAAGGTACAGTTTACGTGTTCAAAAAAGCTCGTACGGTCGGCAACGGAATCTAGTCTGCGTACAGACTGCATAACAAAACTGAATTAACTTTGTTGGGTACAGGGGAATTATAATTACCAGATACCTTTTTTGGGTACAGCGTAATTATAATAACCACAAACCTTTTTGGGTACAGGGTAACTAGAAGTATCATATACTATTTTAAGCATTCAATCTTAACTAAGTTATATCTTAGTGATGAACACCCTGTATAAAGGCCGGTGATGAGATGTGGCCTAATCTCCCCTTGGCTATGTAGAGTCTGCACCCTGCGATGGGACGTCATAGGCTGATGGTGGTGACTATTATTGAAACAAAAAACGTCAGTTATCAAACAGAGAGTCCCAGCTTCAAATACGGGTTATTTTTTTTTCAAAGAATACAGGACAGTCAGGACACTCACCTGATGGTAAGTGATACGCCTGACCATGACAGAGCGGCACAGAATGGGACCACCAACAGATAGACAGTTATCTATATCTTCTTCTTAGCGTGTCGAAGGCAAACACACATTCAAATATTAGCGGTCCAGAAAGCAGCCACAGTGACAGTATTATCCGATACCGTCATCAGATATTCCCGCGTGCAGCTAGAAGGGCACGTCGGGCATAACCACAAAGGCAATCAATGTCCTGGTCACCCAAAACACCCCATCTACCCAATGTTCCTTGCTGCAGCCAGTCTGCGTCCGAAGCCTATTCAGAAATCTCCAGATCGGCCAGACAGCTCATGCTTAGGAGGTAAACTTTCTGAGAGGGGGACAAAGGGAACCGGAATACTCGTACTAACCTTTGCACGCCATAGAGTCTCGCTAACTCGGGGTCAGTTGAGAGAGAAACAGTCCCCTTTATGAAACTGTTACGACTTTTTAACTTTTTGGGCAACAGGAATATGACCGAACATTGGGTGCCGAGAATCGCTATCCATCTTAGCTCTTTCAAGAGAGTTATTATTCTCCATCAACGCCGCACTGTGCCCGTCACCCGAGACAAAAGATTTTACCCGGTAATTTTCCTAGCTACAGTGCCCTCATCCCGAAACACAGAAGTGCAAGACATTTCTATTGTCACGGGACGATATCAGGCATTGCAGTGGTACCTACCTAGACGACTCAGTACCGAGACTATCAGATAGTATGCAGTTTTACGCTGTTAAACAGAATTATTTTTACTGATGACATAAACATAAAAATTATAATGTTTCAAAAGTAGAGCAATAACCAATAATCCTATCATGGTTATTCGCGGATTGATGGCATGCAAACTTTGAAATTGACACTTATCATTGTATTTATTTAAGAGCGCCGGTGGCTCAATGGTGTGGACTGTCGCCTTCCTACCGGGAGGGCTGAGGTTCAAATCCCGACACGTACCAATGTGTTTTCGAATTTTCGAAAATTTATGTACGTTATCTGACGCTCTTACGGTGAAGGAAAATATCGTGAGGAATCCTTCATGCACGCCTGCGAAGAGATTCAAAGGTTGTGTGTGAAGTCGTCCAATCCGCACTGGGCCCGCGTGGACGACTAAGGCCTAATTACCCTGTACAGGTAGGCTCGTGCCCTCTCGGTGGGGACGTTAAATGAGCTGATGTTGATGATTTATGGATTAAATATTACAATCACAAAAAAATATGTTTTATTTAGTCAACAATGTTTGCACAAGTGTGTGTAATCAATGCAAGATTCAAATTCAAATCCAGTTTGCAAATGATTTGAGAAACTAACTCTTTTCTAGTAAGGGCCGGCTCTACCGGAGTAATACCACGGCCACATAGAAAACGGATGTGAAATAACGCTGAACATCGTGTTTCACTGATAAGTTAGGTTATGGGAGGCCCAAGACGAGGATTCATCATCATCATCAACTCATTGTACGTCGTCACCGAGGGACACGAGCCAGGGCCGGATCTAGGGGGGGGCAGACGGGGGCACGTGCCCCGGGCGGCACGGTCAGGGGGCGGCAAACCGACTAATGGACCACTCATCATTTACCTTACTTGCCCGCGGAATAAATAATAGTACAAGTGCATGGCCATAGAAATACGACTGATAACCGGAGCGCGGAGTAAGGCATGTTACTGAACCATTACATTTTTTTGCATAGTTCTAAATAGGCGCCCGCAGATCACGGTCAGCAGGCGGGTGCAGCTGCGATCTGAGGAATGACGCTGTATACGAAAACTCTCTCGTCGATCTCTATACAGGGCAGCAGTGTATTATTTCAAAGTTACGTAGTTATTTCTCTATGTTAATTGATGCCAACTTAGCTGCTTTAAAGCTATATCATTTTCATGATGGACAGCTACAATTGAAAAAAAAAAAAAAAACAATTAAGCTCCTTTTACTTGCATCAAGCGACCACGTTTTTTAAGAAAATATACAAAATAAATTGGAAATAAAACGCCTTTTTCATCCAGTGTGACTTCGAAAAAGCTGAGGCGAGTAGTCTTATTTCATTATAGAACTTAATTGATTAATATCAATACCAATAATTGATAAATTGTAACTTTTTAATGACATTGCTTTTTTGCCGAGGTTAGGATGGTTATGAAACAGCTTAAGCGTTATTAGACCCCCGCTACGACGGATATACCGCAGAGCTTTTGAAAGTAGGGGGCACGCCAGTGCTTAAGACCCTTCAGAAGCTTTTTAATTCCGGAATCGGTGATGGTGCGACACCAAAGGTGAGGAGCAATGGCGTGGTGGTGTTCTTCTTCAAGAAAGGTGATTAAACCTTTTCCCTCTCTATTCAACCTATCGCAGTCCACTGTTGGACATTGGTCTCATTTTGCGCCAGATATTCCGGTCCTCCGTTTTTCTCATCCAGACTCCACCAGCGACTTTTCGCAAGTTGTCGGTCCATCGGGCCGGAGGGCGTCCTACGTTACGCTTGCCAAGACGCGGTCTCCGCTCCAGAACTCGTCTGCTCCAACGGCCATCGGTTCTGCGACATCATTACCCACTGCCACTTCAGTTCGCTAATCTGGCGAACTATGCCGGTAATTTTAGTTCTTTTGCGGATAACATCATTTCTGATTTTATGTATAAGAGTCTCCCAACATAGCACGCTCCATCGCTCGTTGAGTAACTTTGAATTTCTGAACCAATCCGCAGTCAGTGTCCATGTCTCATCTGCGTATGTTGGTATGGGTAGGACGTATTTCTCAAAGACTTTTGTCCTTAAGCGTTGCGGAATCGTCGACGTGAAGATCTGATGTAACTTGCCTGATGCCGCCCAGCCCAAATGAATCCTCCTACTAGCTTCCCTTCCGAAATTGTGCCGGTCAAGTTTTAGCCCAAGTAAACTTATTCTTGGACAATCTGGAGAAGGACGCCACCGACGCTTATCAGAAACGCTACCGGTCTATAATTCTTCAAGAGAGCTTTATCACCCTTCTTAATGAACGCTTGTGGACCACGCTTCCAGTGTAGTTCCCAGGTAGATGACGGCATTAAAAGAGCTCACCTAATGTCCTAAGGATGGGTTGTCCACCGGTGTTTAGGAGTTCTGTCGTAATACCGTCATCCCACGGGGCCCTTTCATTTCTCAGTTGCTTCAGTGCTGCACTAATTTCGCTAACGTCAACATCCGGCATATCCTACGTACAATGGTGCCTTAGTAGGGCACGTAGATCTTCGCTGTCTTCGGTCTGTACTGATGAGCGCTCGACAAATCCATAGAATTTCTCAACCTCTTCCAGGATCTGTTGGCGTAATGTGAGTAGTTGGCCATCTGCTATATTAAGCTTCACCAGAATGCTCCTGCCAAGTGGTTTTTGGAAAACTTTGGGCCCCCTGTTCTCCTTAATAAGGTCCTTAATTAACCTTGTATTGAAATAGTAGAATTCTCTGCGAACGAGTTTTCGTATCCGCTTGGAGAGAGCCTAATATTCCGGGTATGATAAGTTAAAGTCAAAATTCATTTATTTAAATTAGGCTTACAAAAAGCACTTATGAACGACAAAAATATACAAAAATTACATTACAAAAAAACAAATTTATTTCTTTGAACTGTTCTTTAAGAGAGTCACGTGGTCTAAGGTTGTAGATAAAAGCTCTTTTTGTAGCACAAATATTGTATCAATGTCGGCAGCCGTACCCACAACGGTAGACCATACGACATTACATTATAAAAATGACTAAAATAAACTAATCTTGCCGTTTTTACATCTGTTACGAGTTATCTTAGATATTAAAAGCTTATTGAAGAATTAACGACCCATTACGATATTGTGCCACATCTTCAAGTTATTCTCCAGAGTCATTATGATCCGTCTCGCGCATATGTTTGACGATTTCCAGCCCTCCGAACAAGCCGGGTTCCTCAAAGGCTTCAGCACCATAGACTACATATTACATACGCTGTGGCAGGTTATACAGAAGAGCGGAGAGTATAACTGACCATTATGTTTGGCGTTTGTGGACTATGAGAAAGCCTTCGATTCGATCGAGACTTGGGCTGTGTTTCATTCCCTCCAACGGTGCCTGACTTGACTACTGCTATATCGAATTGTTGAGATGTTTGTACGAGAGCGCTACTATGTCAGGCCGAGTACATGAAGAGCTTACCATTGGCTTATCATTGGCACCGAGGAGTAAGACAAGGAGATGTAATATCTCTGAAACTGATCACAGCTGCGTAAAAAGTTGCAGCTTTGTCCAAATGTCAATCAATTTGAGGACCTATTATATAAATTAGTGAAATAATATAGGATGATAAAGGTAAAAATAAATAAAAGAGGGCGGGGCGGCATTTCTAAATTTTTGCCCCACCCAAAAAAAATTGAAGATCCGGAGCTGACACGAGCCTACGCGTAGAGGGTGTATAGGCTGGAGTCGTCCGAACGGGCCCTGTACGGATTGGCCAACTTCACGTTTAAATCTCTTCTCAGGCGTGCGCAGGTTTCCCTGCGATGTTTTCCTTCATCGTAAGAGCGTCGGATAAACGTACATATAATTTTGAAAACACATTGGTACGTTGCGGGATTTGAACCTGTACCCGCCAGATCGAAAGGCAACAGTCCATACGAATGCGCCACCAACCTCCCCCCATACTCTTTCCTCCTTAACTCTTTCCTGTTTAACATATCCAGGCCTAAGACCCCCAATCTTTTTCATTTTTTCCTTTACTGATATTCATTTTACAGATCGAGGCCTGAGACCCCATACTCTCCCTTTTTGCCTTTACTCTTTTTCGTCTTTTCTACACTCGCTGCTCCTTCGGGATTGCGAGTTTCCAAGGGTGATAATTTCGCATATACGCAAATTATATAAAATAAAATTTTTGAATAAGATTTGGAAAAGAGAGTTGATTCTATTTAGAAAACCCCGTCAAGAAACCCAGCAGTTACTCATTTTCGTTGCTTATGATTTAGCATTAATTTAGATAGAGCTAAATAGTTTCTTTAAAAAATTAAGGTTGGTAGAGCCATGCTTCGGTAATAATGGACGAAAACCGACGAGAAACAAGGCAATCGTTGTGTTTAACCTATAAACGTTACCGGAGGTCAAAAATTCCTCCTTCCACTTCCCCTTTTCTAATTTTCTCTTTTTGTTGTTACCCGATTACCGCAGAAGGACGGAATTTGAACGTCCTTTTGTAATTTGAAAAAAGAAAATACCCAGTCCCAGCGAAAACCGTTTGTCTGTATATCGCTTCATTTATAAAATATTGAGCTTTAAAGTAAATAAAAAACAGTGCTCGGGGCAGTCTGAACTAATACCAATTAGTTAACTAAAACGTCTGAAATAAAACAATAATTTAAGAATAAAAAAATACCCGACTCTTAAAAAGACCCACTGAAAAGGCGTAAAACAACCTATACCATACAGTGCAAACATTATATACTTAATTAGAGCAAATTTATTATACTTGTCATGGTATTTGACGCAAGGGACAAACAAATCTTAAAAACATTTTAACAACTTAACTGCTTATATAATTAAAAAAAATGTTGTGATTTTTTGTCTACCTCCTGCAATACCATGAAAAGTAGAATATGTTTGCTATATATGTGGAGTTCTTACGGTGAAGGAAAACATCGTGAGGAAACCTGCGCACGCCTGCGAAGAGATTCAAAGGTTGTGCGTGTAGTCGTCCAATCCGCACTGGGCCCGCATGTACTAAGGCCTAATCACCCTATACGGGTAGGCTCGTGCCCCTCGGTGGGGACGTTTAATGAGCTGATGATGATGATATGGTAGAGTTTGTTTTTCCCTTTTCAGTAGGTTTTTTTAAGTTGGCAACACTCTCGTTGCTGCATTGGAGTACCTACCGAGTGTAGATTCGTGACGATAGAATAATCACTTAACCATTAAATAAATCGTCTACTCGTTCGCCTACCATGAAAACTTAAAAATACTTTTCCTCATATAAAAGCTTGACGCCATTACACATTTGACAGATGTTCTAGTGATTTTTAAAATGTTTTATGTGAACGGGACGGTCAGCTCGCTCACCTGATGGTAAGTGACATGCCTGACCATGACAGATGCAATGTTGAAGGAGATTAATTATAATAGGTACTCATAATTCTGTCGGACAGTGCCCTGCATCCGTCTCTCGGGATCAGAGTCTCTTATACCCTGTAATTTTACTAGCTACAGTGCCCTCATCCGGAAACACAGAAAACACTCCTATTTACGGGACAATATCTAGCACTGCTGTGGTACCTACCTAGACGACTCAGTACCGAGACTAAGTAATTTAGGTACGGGTCCTACAACCGACAAGAAAGGAACCAGCTGTTAGCGGTTCTATTTCTTTCTTCAATCTATTGCAAAACTGTCATGGTCATACGTCTCCCCCATTTGCGCTGATATCCCGGTCCTCCGCTTTCCTCGTCGAGCCTCCACCAACGACTTTTTGCAAGTCATCGTCTAAGGGCGTCCTACGCTACGCTTGCCAAGACGCGGTTTCCACTCAATAGCTCTTCTGATTCAACGGACATCAGGTCTACGACATACGTGACCACACCACTGCCACTTCAACTTCGTGATCCAGCCGATTAAGTCGGTAACTTTATTTGTGTTATCCCCGTGTGATGTAATGGTTGGGACCTTATATACCAAGGAATCTATCCCCGGGCAGTACAAGCATTTGTGTGCATGAACATGTCGTTATTGGTCTGGGCGTTTCTATGTATATATTTAAAAAAATATATTATGTAATAAGTTTTTCAGTCGTCGGTATGGACTGTTTCCTTCCGACCTGGCGGGTGCAGGCTCAAATCCCGCTACGTACCAATATCTTTTCGAATTTTCGAAATTATATGTACGTTAATTCGACGACTTAAGGTGAAGGAAAATATGGTGAAGAAACCTGCGCATGTCTACAAAGAAATCCTGCGTCTCAAAGGTTAAAAGCTTAATAAATAACCTTATCATAACGGCCCTCTGCAGGGCACAGGTCTTCCCGCACAGCAGCTGTGGGGAGATTGGGCCGTAACAAGTGTTGCTAGATCCGATTTATTTTACACCGACACATGAGATCAAAAAATTCGCCAAACAAAAATAATAAAAAAACTAGGGGTTTTAGCTCTTGGTTCAGTTTCAATTTGGTTGACCGGGATATATTCTTTTCGGATTATGAATTCGAATAACACTGCAAAAAATCATGAAAACTTTTTAATTTTGTGATTAATCGGAAACATTTCGCGTCCAAATTGGGACGCACCCGTAGACCCTGAAAATAGGGATGTCCCTCGCAAATCGGGACACCTGGATCACTAGCCGTAACCCACCACTCGGGCCCAATGCGGATTGATAGGTGTCAACGACTACCATCCTAAAATTGTACCCGGGACCGAAGACTTACGTGCCCTCCCTAGCACGGATTTATATTTCTTTTGAGATCAGGGGATTCAGTCTGTAATGTCAAACATTTTTTTTATGTTTTAAGTGAACGGTACGGTCAGCTCGCTTACCTGGTGGTAAGTGATATGACCTAGCCTGACCATGACAAAAGCAGTAATTTTACTAGATAAAACGCACACGGTGACTAACTTTGCACTCTCTCCCAGCGGGATTCGAACCTGTGATTTCCGTCACACGGCGATTTTAAGCAAACACTCTGACCATTAAACCAAGAAGGCATCAGAAGTATATATGTATGTTATAGGTATGTGTCTTTTTTCAACCTGTTGCAGTCCACTGCTGGACAAAGGTCTCCCCCATTTTGCGCCAGATATTCCGGTCATCCGCTTCCCTCATCCAGCCTCCACCAGCGACCTTTCGCTAATCGTTAGTCCAACAGACCCAACGGCGGATACAAGGGGAGGTCATGAACCAATGTCTCAACTAATTACACCACAGTCCAATTTGAATATAAGGGTATGCCTTCCGTCTTCTTATCAGCTAACGAGCCGGTGGCGACGTCAGTTTTCATCCATTGAAGGGAGACCATCAAGTTAGCTCCTGTGATCTTGTGAAATATCGCCGCGGTATGCGTGGTCCTGCAAAAGGTCACTTTATTTAACATTACGACACTTTACAATCCAACTGTTTTGATTTTATAACAAAGCCTCCAAAGGCACTGGAGTAGACATATTCGATAAGTCAAGAGATTTCGCGAGATCGATTGCGTACAATGCAAAGTAATATTTATTTCTATATCTGTGGCATACTATTATTAAGTATTATTGTTAATACTAATGTGCTGCTTCTTTGGTGGCTGCATTAGTGAAAATTTCTTGATCCCAAGACTAATAATCGTAGGGCTTCTGCAGCTGCCACAGTTGCCGCATGAGTTTAAAATTTAAATTTAATTTTAGATTCTTTTTCTTATGCATGTCGTGGCAGCCTGTAATTAAAACATCACTTTAGCACTAAATTTAGATTTATGTAACGAATCTTGTATATTCAGTGATTGTTTTATTGGTTGTCTTTAATAAATAAATATTCCGGTACAACTTTAATGTTAATGATTTGAAATGGCAATTGTATAGTAGAACGAATTGTTTACTGGTGACACAAATAAAAATCTTTTATGTATTACATATTCTATGGCACATTGAAGTGTCTGTTTGTAATATTGAATATATATTTCTTTATGCATATAAATGTATACAAACATACATTTGCCAAAAAAATGATTTATGAAATTAAAAACTATTTCGGCTCAAATTTGGATTTCAAGACTACGTTCAACTAGTGTTCGTAAAAGATGAAACATTTTTATAAAACCTTGAAAATTAAGTGTCTTTTAACACTAAGGACATGTTCTGTTCATGCATAAAAATGTGTTTAATGCACGGGCATCAAACGATGAGTCTTTAGTATGGTATATCCAATGATATTCTAGATAAATATGAGTACCTATATCTAACTTACGAAGCGTAATATCCAGTGGCAGGCAGTCAAAAATGAAGACATTAAATAACTATCCAAATTTTCATTCAACCGTTTTGATCTGAATCACAATTAATATAATATATATCTGAATAAAACTTGCGATATTACAAAACTTAAACATTTCAGGGATATCATCGTGTGGTGCCATCTATTGATAGCCTTACTAACACTCGTAAACTACGCTTTACTTTTCTGTATGTTGGCATATCTGAATAGGTAATCATTCTATATTGCTTGATGAATATTAATTCATATTAGAATTGATGTTTATGGGGTCCCTTTATTTGTAATTTTTACCTAAATGAGGTATTGAATATTTATTAAATTCAAGTTTTTATTTATGGTCTATGCTTAAATAATTGAATAAAAATATCGTTAAACAACACTAAAGCCGCAAATTGGCGTCTTCCTTCCTTGGCTTTGACACTTGACAGTTTGACTTTTGATGAAGTTTCAATTCATTCATTTTTGAGTAATCCACATTGTCGCTTATTTTTTTCTAAATTATACTATTGAGTAATTCTAGAAATTTGAACTTATAAAATAAAACACCATGCTTTTGTTTAGATAAATTGTAATGGTACATTATTTTGTCAAAGGACTTAGTAGATGTGTTTTACATAGTGGTTTTCGATATAGATTTCAAAGGTTTCGTTATTTATCGTCGAAAATGAAGGTAAATATTGTCTAATTTTAAATTTATTGTAATACACATTTATTTAGTATGAGTAAGATGTTTTGTCCATGGCGTAATTATCAAAAACTTGGCATAATTTTAAGGTTAACACATTGCCTGTACATGCTGATGGAGCATTTTAATTTTACGTTACTCATGACTCATGAATACCCCATTGATAGGTCATATGTGCCGATCAAGTTTTCAGGCTTGTTACTTTACATGATTTTAACCTTATTTTTTAAGCATACTCATATTATCAATCTCTATGAAAAATAAACACATTATTTTACTTTATTTAGAAATCTTGTACAATAATACTGTAATTAAGATAATTTGTGCCACTTATAACAAACATGCTCTTATGAATTGGCATCCAAGTTCTTAGATACACAGTGAAGTGTTTTTCTTATAACTGCATTATTGATAAAAAGGAAAAGTTTTTTTTAGGGCCCAAGCCAATATTTCCAGCTCATGATACATATCAAGAGCTGGAAATATTGGCTTAGGCCCTAATGAGTATAGTAAACCCATGGGCAAAATTCACTCTACCCTACTCTCACAGGCCATGACTGGTTTTTCCATTATCATATGTGGTAGGCAGGTTAAAGATTTAAATAAAAAAATAAATTAAGTTATTTAAATGAAAGACCCCTAACCAGATGGACAGATGATCTGGTTAAGGTGGTGGGTAGCAGATGGATGTCAACTGCAAGGGCTCGGTCCGGGTGGAAATCATTAGGTAGGCCTTTGTTCAGCAGTGGACATAATTAGGCTGTAATGATGATGATGATGAAATGCAAAAGTTGTTGCCTATTCTCTGTAGAATATTTTTTTCATTTACTCTTATGGCATATTTGCTTTATTTCTATATCTCATCACCAAAGGGTGAATTCATTAAGAACAGATCCTATTAGGTCAACCAAGGAGTGTATGTGTTTGTTTATATAAAAGTTTCTAAAACATTGTACTGATAGTGCCAAAACAAGATTGTTATCTTCCAAAATGGGTTTGTCATATTACTGATTTATTTTAGATCGGCACTCACGACGGTGTGTTCCATTGCGACGATGCACTTGCATGCTTTATGCTCAAAAGCCTACCCCAATACAAAGATGCGCAGATTGTCCGCACCAGAAATATGGACATACTCAACGACTGCGATGTAGTGGTTGATGTTGGAGCAGTCTTTGACCATGAAAAGAAGCGTTACGATCACCACCAGAGAGAATTCAACGAAAGTCTTAGTTCCTTAAGACCAGACCTTGGTGATAAATACAAAATTAAGTGAGTATTTTCAGGATGTACAAGTTCATGAAAAACAATAACAATTTTTATTTTGGGTTTTAACTGAGTAAAATGTATTATAATAAATCAATATTTAGAGACTGGGAGTATTTTTTTTTAAATACTGAATTTCATGTTTCTAAATTCTTTACTAGGTGGTAAGGGTTGTAGAATCGGTACTGTGTTATCTAGGTGAGTTCACCCCAGTGCCAGATATCCTGTAAACTAGGAGTGGTTCTCTGTTTCGGATGAGGGCACTGTAGCTAGTAAAATAACTGGGTATAAGAGACCTTACAACTGTCGTCTCGGTTGATGAGTGCTCGGTTGGGTAGTGTTGACAGATAATAATGAGTACCTGTTATTATTAGTTTTCTTCAACACTTCATCTGTCATGTTAAGGTATCACTAACCACCAGGTGAGTCTTCTAAAAAATTCTAATGATCCTGGCTGGCATCTTCTAAAAAAGAGGAAACAAAAAATCTTTATTAATAACTGCAACGCATTTCAGAGACCTTTGGTCTTGTAAATGTTTATGGGCGATAGTTTCTTTTTTTCGAATTGGCTACTCCTGTTGGCCGCAGATGACCTTTACACTTCACCGGGCAATTGGTGAGCGCATATGGCTCTCAGCTTTAAAATTTTCACAACGAGCCTAAGGGCGTCCCCGAATGGGACTCGAACTTCGGTTTAGGGCATTGCGGGGGGAAATGGGCGATAGTGCTTACCACCAGCCGTTCGCTTACTATTCAATAAAAAATAAAATATTTATAAATAATAACAGGTGATTGATTTCTTTTTTAGATTAAGCTCAGCCGGGCTCATCTACACATATTATGGGGAAAAGTTAATACAACAGTTGGCCCCCAAAGAGGCCCCTTTGAACGAAAGTGATCTTAGGGTCGTTTTCAAAAGGGTTTATGAAAACTTCATAGAAGAGATAGATGCTATAGACAATGGAGTACCCATGACAACAGAAGAGCCCAAGTATAAAATACGTACCCACATAAGTGCAAGAGTGGGACGTTTGAATCCAGAATGGAATTGTAAGAATGAGATTAATCTTGATGTGTTATTTGAGAAAGCAATGAAATTGGTGAGTGAGGAATTTCTGTTCTCCGTCAACTATTTAATCAATATTTGGTTGCCGGCTAGAGATTTTGTCAAGAACGCAATAGAACAGAGGTTGCAGATACACAAGTCTGGTGAAATCATAGAGTTTACTGAGCGGTTTCCGTGGAAAGAGCATTTCTTCGATTTAGAAGCGGAATTGGATGTAAAGCCCTCTATAAAGTATGTTATATTTAATGACAAACCTAATTCTTGGAGAGTGCAAGCTGTACCTACCAGTCCTGGCAGCTTTGTAACCAGGTAATTTATAAAATGATTCAATTAATATCATCACAATCTAGACCCAATCAAAGCATAAGCTTGTATTATGTGTACTAAACCACAGATAAACATACTTATATGCTTTTTTGTAAATAAATACATACTATACATAGGAAAACCCAAACCATTACAAACAGACATGTTCATGCATACATATAAACTGACTAGGGATCGAACCCATAACCCTTAGTGTTGATGTCTCAACCATTACACCAAATGAGTTGTCAATGCTTTAACCCTAACTGGTAGATAAGATGGGTTGTCCCCAATAAATGATAGATATGTTATTTTATCCTACCCGTGACATACATCGAGCAGCTACCTAATGCAACAGCCACAAGTGGCATGCACTCCATACATGCAAATAAGCAGTGCATACCTGTGCGTCCAGACAACTCGGAAAACCGTTAACATATTAAATTATTCCCAATTATTCGCCTATTTTCTCTACAGATTTGAAACCATAGGCAATCTGCTGTCATCAACAGCACTCAATGCGTCAAAAAATTGAAATTATTTATTGTTTTTGTGATTGGTGTCACTTTGCATACCCTACTAATAATCGCACGCCACTGAGAGAAATATTTCTTTGTAGGTAGGACAAAATGAAAATGAAAAGTGTTTATTCAGTATAGTATAGTCCTTATAGAACACTAATGAATGTCAAATGAAGCTACCACTGGTTCAGACGGTAGTTTGCCACTGTGAAGAATCCAGCAAGAAACTCGGTAGTTACATCAGCAGGAACATCGGTGGCTCCTTGGTGTGGACTATAGCCTTTCGATGTGGAGGGTGCAGGTTCAAATCACGCCACGTACCATGTCTTTTCGAATTCTCGAAATTATATGTTCTTTTATTCGGCACTCTCACGATGAAGGAATACATCGTTAGTAAGCCTGCGCACGCCTGCGAAGAGATTCAAAGGTTGTGCGTGAAGTCAGCCGTACTGGACCCGACTAAGGCCTACTACACTGGGCCCGCGTGGACGTCTAAGGCCTGTACACTCTTTACGGGTAGGCTGTTGCCCTTTGGTAAGGACGCATATGAGCTGATGATTAAAATGAATGATGATATTAAATTAACCATTTTGTAATCTATATTACAGGAAGCCACTGCATCCAAAATGGTGGGGTATCAGAGACGAACTGTTAAGCGACGCTGCGGGCATTCCGGGCTGTGTATTTTGTCACAGCACCGGCTTTATTGGCGGGAACATCACTAGAGAGGGCGCTTTGAAAATGGCCGTCGCCAGCTTAGAAGCGGAGGATGCGTAGTATTGGCGACATGGTGGCGTTTTGTATAATTTAAGGTAAAAGAACGCTAATCCAAGAGCAAGGGCGTCGGTGGCTCAATGGTGTGGACTGTCGCCTTCCTACCAGGAGGGCTGAGGTTCAAATCTCGACTCGTACTAATGTGTTTTCGAATTTTCGAAAATATATGTACGTTATCCGACGCTCTTACGGTGAAGAAAAACATCGTGAGGAAACCATGCACGCCTTCACGTACGACTAAGGCCTAATCACCCTATACGCGTAGGCTCGTGCCCCTCGGTGGGGACGTTTAATGAGCTGATGATGAATATAACATCTCTAAATGTGTATGGGCCCAGTGCGGATTGGACGACTTCACACACAACCTTCGAATCTCTTCGCAGACGTGCATGAAGGTTTCCTCACGATGTTTTCCTTCACCATATGAGCGTCGGATAACGTACATATATTTTCGAGATTCGGAAATACATTAGTAGGTGTCGGGATTTGAACCACAGCCCTCCCGGTAGGAAGGCGACAGTCCACACCACTGAGCCACCGACGCTCTACGATGTTATATATTCTATATTTATTATAAATTTTTCATAATATTTTTGTGGTAATATTTTAACACAATTATGAAACTATCAATGGAAGATGGCGCCATTTTACATTTTGTACTTAATGTTGTCTGTTGGACATGCGTATAACATTCCGTGAATGTTTGTGTTTATATGAATTTTTACAATAAAAAATGTTTGATCAAGTATGTAGTATTGTTATTTATTTAACTACTTTTCATCATCATATCAGCCACTTGATTTCCACTGCTGAACATAGGCCATCCCCATTAACTTCTGCTCCCACCGCAGCTGTCTAAAACCAAAGCGTAGCCTAGGCTTGCCAACATCCTGTGTGTTTAATACTGAATTATACTTTATTTTTTTAACAAGAAATGAAGTATAATTCAGGATTAAACAGTATTTTAGTACAATTAACAGTATTTTATTTATTTATTGTTGTAAATAAATATTTTTTACAACTTCTTGCACAACTTATTAGGTTTATTTTTAAAAAACTTAATGCACCTCGCCACAATAGGCATGATGACTGGGTCCTGAAATCGTAAGAACTATTTCATATTATTACATATCTGGGTTAAATATAACGATGTGCTTACTCTCAGCTCGAAAACTCATGTTTTATGAATTTTATTAGTCTTCAAAGTTAGATGGGCAAGTCCATTTTTAAAGTACATTAATTGTCAAAAATTTTTTAACAAAAGGATAACACATACAATTTAAAGCAACTTTTGCTATGAAACCGTTTTAGTAAACGCAACATTTAATATAGTTGTAGTACAAAATTCACAAACTATGCGTTACTAATTACTGATGCGTGACGTCATAACTAGGTAGCCATTTGTATGAAGCGTTTTCGGGAAAGTCCATTAATGTGTTTTTAGAATTGGAAATCCTGTGAGTTTTAATGATAACGGAGTAATATTTTTACCAATGTTTCTATTATTATGCGGTCCATAGACATAATAACAGAAAAAAAAATTGTCATCATCCCTATTATAACTGAAATTAGTATAAATGAGTATGCTCATTTATCTTCCGGCCCCTGAGTATTTATTGCTGATGTGTGTGTATAACACATGATTTCCCGGGATCATACCATTCCAGATATAATTTAAACATATTGGCTTTTTTTTGATCTGACTAATGTGTTAGCCTCAGATGGCCTTTACAGCTTCTTCGGGCAAGCGAGCGCAGATTGGCCATACTTCATCTTTAACTGTGGACGTTCCATTTTTGTTAAACTACTATGGACGTGCGGCCTCAGAGACCGCTACTTTTTCGGGGTGATTTCTATTGTTAAGGAATAAGTATTGTATATTTTTTTGTTTTTATCCCTAAAATCAGTTAGTAAATGTAAATAAAAGATGAAATTTAAATGAAATTAATGTTTATTTTGAACTAAATCTAACGATACAACAATCAATGGCTCTTTTCAGACTTTTTGTCATAAAATATCTTTATAGGCTTATTACTATAGGAAAGTAACTTTTTTAGTATATTAAACTGCTTTTACAATAAAATATAGAAATCAAAAAACACAAAAATAAATTCCTTCTTATCACAAAACTAAATAAAAAATTTTGACAATGGCCCAACTTGGTCAATTTACTGACAGTCTGCATAGCGGCTTAGAGCACTGTAGGCATGTTGGCTGTGTTTATAGCCTACACAAGTGTGGGTAGTCTTACGTTTTAGCTTACATGTCTTACGGTTAGGAACTATAATATTTTCTTCAGTTGGTGGCTCCTCGGATGGCATATCAGCACATAAAACTAGTTTCAGCGTCTTACCTAATTCATTTGGCAAATGAGGGTTTACAATTCGTCTTTGCATATGTGGAACCACTAGAGATCGTGCCAATTTCATCAGAAACATACCTCTTTCTAGTTCTTTGTCTTGGTGTTGATTGAATAAAATGTAGGCATAAATTCCACACAAGTCCAAAACTCTAAATGATCACCATAGGCCAACGTCTTGTTCGGCGACTGCTCGAATAAATAGAACATTTCTTGTCCGTTTCATCAACCCTCCCTTTGGTGGAATTATAAAATAATATCATCTCGGGTTTTTTGTACGTTCATCGATATTATTGTCATGACCACAGATTTCCCAATACAGGAGATGGGGCAAGCCGCGTTTAAAGTGCGACAACTGTAAGCTCAACGAGCATACACTGGCTACCAGTTTACGCTCTGTGAGACGAGTCAAGACGCACGAATATTAGAAGAAATTACCGTTTTTTTCCAAAATGCCATCCTGTGCAATTGTAACATGCCATCATCGCAATAAATCAGTAAATTTACCAAGAAATATAATAAATTTTCACAGGTAAGAACCGAAAAGAAATTGCGACACTGGGACTGCCTATAAACTTGGCGGCTTGTCCAGTCTAATGTATTTTCTGATGTCTGTGGTCATGACGCATAGATGATAACAAGAGCAAGAGAGCCAGTCACACAACATTAACCATAATAATTAATTAATTGCAGTAAGGAACCTTAGACTTGGCACGTCTTTGTCTTGATTTCATTACTTTTTAGAGATAATCAAGCAGCTCCATCGAGACTTGGCTAGATTTTTTACAGAATGTTTTTGGTGGGATTTTACTTCTTTTTGTAGAAACTTGAAAGGAATATTAGACGACCCATTGGGTGTAATGGTTGAAACGTCGGCTACTACACCAAGGGTTCCGGGTTCGATCCCCGGGCAGTACCTACAAATATTTGTGTGCACCAACATGTCTGTTTGTATTGGTCTAGCGCGCTCGACTTGGCGGGGGCACTACCGTGCCCCCCGATTTTTGACATCGGATGAAGCGGCCCACCATGTTAAATATATATTGTTTAAAGGCGGTATTTCAATCTCTTATAGTTTGGCTGGGCTCTTTTGTTATCTAAGCAGGGTCACCAGGTACTCCAGATCTTCGATTATCCAAGTTATTATAGTTTTCCCTTTATGTAACCATTAAACCCTGACTCTGTACCAAATTTCAGCTCTGTGAGTTAATGGGAAGTACTAGTTCTATTTTGATGATTTTGTTATCTAAGCAGGGTCACCAGGTACTCCAGATCTTCGATTTTCGAAGTTTTCATAGTTTTCCCTTTATGTAGCCATTAAACCCTAACTCTGTACCGAATTTCAGCTTTCTGAGTTAATGGGAAGTACTAGTCCTATTTTGATGATCATGAGTGAGTGAGTGAGTGTCTGTCGAAAATGCGAAACTTTGCTTTCGCTTAACGTCGGAACTAAATGACCTACAGACTTGAAATTTTGGATTTAAAGTAAGTTATTATATCTTACTAGATGACGAAAATTTCAGCGCTCTGGTATTATCCAAAGGTTCTCAAATCGGGGCCTGAAAATGCGGCGAAATGGATCCTGTAAAGGATGGTACGGCAGTGTTTGCTTCGCGCTCGACTTGGCGGGGGCACTGCCGTGCCCCCAGATTATGCTGTGGAGAACGAACTCTTCTCGAAGGTGATTCTGCAGCCCATTTGAAGCGGTTTTTTCCCATAGTAATACTTCGATGACCGTAACTGTGCTATAGGTACATTTTCATCTGAACTTTTGCTATCCGATCTCCGTATGTCACCTTCAGTTCTGTAGAACTGCCACTTTCTTCAATTATCACTTGTTCACTCAAGGGATTTTCTTGAAGCTAATTTGTCGTGAAGCGACAAATGAGAAGACCAATAATAGAGGGATATGGAATTTAATATAATAGACCTAATACAAAATAATTAAACACGGATGGGAATGAGTGGAGGTGTAGAGTGAGAGGTATGTATGATGAAGGTGTATAGTGTGGTAGCTTGTATCTTCCTTGTTCGTCTTCTACAGCTTAGGATGCACCGGTAAACCGTAGGGATGAGCACGATGGCACGGGCAGTGAGTTTGAGGCGCCGTGGAGAGCTTGATTCCACAGAGCCGTGTAGTATTAGGGCGCTTCCAGGGATTCACTGGCACCTGGTGTGCGTCAGCTCCGGCGATAGGACACCCGAAGCTCCAATAGTTTGGCTTCTCACGTAACAGCCTCGGCAGCAGCAGCGGCAGCAGCGATTTGTGGAATGTAAATGAGAGTTTGGTTTAGTATGCGAGTTGCGTAAGCAAGACTTCGTAAGGTCTCTCCGGTAAGAATTTCGAGATATTATCCCGAAAAGAAACCAAAGAATCACAAGAGAATCACAAAATATCACAGTAGGTAACACAGCAAGAACTTGGTGAAAGAATATTAAGAGTATCTGATGAGAGAATCAAAGAATGGAATCCATCCAAAAGAATCTGGTGAAAAGACCCCTACAGTAGCCAAAGGCCTCTCTTTATATCGCACCCTTGACAACCATCGAATTTGAAATGATTTCTATTTAGATTCGAAATTAATAAGATTTTAACGTAGGTCGTATATAGCAAAAATAAGGAATTTAAGAGTAAATTGAGCGTTGCTAGAACGTCATAAATGTAAATAAACATGTCAAATAAAGGTAAACTTAATTTAAAAAAATAAGGTGAAAAATAATAAATTAATGGGAAACGAAGGAAAAATGCTAAGGGATGAAATGCCACGTATCCGGTACGTATAAGTACTCCCGGATATAAGTAATTGCGGCTGAAAGAATCGAGAGTTACAATGCATAGTGATATTGAAGTGAAAATAATGAAAATAATAATGTAAAATTTAATAAAAGTAAATAACAAAAATGAAAAGGTTAGTACTACATTTCCCCCAAAACCCCAGAAAAATTTTCGACTAGAGAAAATTTTTATAAGAGAAGTCCGAATAGTAACCAGGGAACACTGCTTCACACATCCATACAACCTTACATTGATTCAAACTTCTTCACTCATGCTATCATTCATACCATAAGGGTGGAGTTCACATTCTATGACTGCCACTCTAGAAGGAGGTTCCAAAATAACAATAGGCTTATTTATGAGGGAGTTGTCATCCGCTCCACGAGTGGAAAAAAAATGTAATCAGGGCTTATTTAAGGAGTGATCAGCCGCTCCAGCCTAGGCTATTTAACGAGTTGCCAACCGCTCAAAAGAAAATAGGACAGCACATGGCAGTGCCGAAGGAGTCTAAGTAAGGCCATAGTAGAAGTAGTGGTAGTAGTAGTAAAAGGCCTTACAAGACAATAGTAGAAACAAGGGCAATAGTAGTCCCTTGTTAAAAAAAAAAGAAGAAGGGCAATAGTGGTCCCTTAAGAACATAAAAATCAATAAAAAAAATAATTTAGAAGTAGTACTAACCCTTAAATGGACGATTTTTTTTTACGTTTTAAAAAAATATATTTGTATAATAGACATGTATTACTGTCTAGGAAAAATGAGTAAAAAAATCTAGACATGAATTTACTTATTTTTTTTTGCAATAATTGAGTGTTGTTTATAAACTACATTGCGCATTCAATGACATTTTGCAAGTATGGGTAAATAAGAGTGGATATTGTTTTTGAAATGTGTTTATTTATTCTAAATTATGATATTTTATAAAAACAATTGCTTTTTTCGTTCACATAAAGATACACGACATTTTTGGCACATTTTGAACGTAAATTCCTGAACATTTCGGGAATTTGCACCTCTGCTGCTTATCCAGCCAAACTGCCCAATGAATGTCTGATCCAATCTGACGTCTTTCAAAGGAATTGCTTGAGCTGGTCCTCGAACTTCTTCATTACAAGTTCTCTTTGTATTGTGCTCCCACTAGTCGACCACGTTTAGCGCCATTTGCAGGTAGACCCAATTTGCAGAGGTTTCGCAAGTTCTAGTCTAAATGTACCCAAATTGAGAAGTTGATCATTCCTTTTATATTATTTACCTTCTGAACATAACCCATGAATTTAAACTGCGAGGTCCAGGAAATGATAAAATAAGCGCATGGTCCACTTGCGCTTCATTGTGATGATAACGACCTATAAATGAATCTAATAAGTCCACGCCCCCCATGTGAGCATTGTACTCCTTGATGACTTTGGGGCATGGAATAGCAACTCTCTCTTTCTTCGATTTATCAAAGCCGCGTGACTGTGGTTGCTGGTTCTGCTCCTACGTAGTGGAAAGAAGTTAACGGGCTTGTATCTTTCCACCAACAGCACTACGTCAATATCATCCACAGTCGCCACGTTTTCCTCATAGAATCCTCTGGGTACGTTCTTTTTCATTATAGTGTTTTTGTTAGGCAATTTGCAGTTTCTCAATCGGTTTACTCTTACTGTTCCCAGTGAGAAAATTCCTTCCTTAGCTAAATAGGTGACGAGAGGCACAGAAGTATAGAAGTTGTGAAGTATATAATGTGATTCACATTGCGTGGTACCATTCTAGCTAACCTGACGACTGTATTTCCAGACTCTCCCAAATCTGGCTCACCAGGTAAGATGTTATTTTTGGAGCCCCTCCACTGTAAACCTCAAATCTATGAGCATATCCTTGTAGACTGCAGATGAGATATAATTTGAACCCCCACTTGTGGGGTTTATTGGGCATGTATTGTTTTATGTAATGGCTCATTTTGGTTGCACACATCTGCTCGTCTATGGAAAGCCTTTGGTCTAAGGGAACCTTTCCAAACTGGCAGTTGAGCATTTCCTCAAGAGGTCTTATTTTGAATAGCCTGTCATAGTCTGGATGATCTTTGGGTAAGCATAGCGTATTGTCGGCAAAATGGAGAGTGGATCTTATTTTTTCAAATTTTTTAACGGCATCGTATTTTTTATGTGATCATAACCAAATTTATCACTCCAGTAAGCCCTGGTGTTTGGAAATTTTATGACTGAGGTGTAAATCAGAATGCCTAGGAATTTATTTAGGATATTTTCATTTATAATTTCAGGATTGGATATTTGTTTCTGGGCCGCGTATAAGTTACTTTGTTCTACAATTTGCTTTTTTAGATCTGATGTAAAATAAAATGAAAAAAAATCATACGGCGTGTTACAAGACATCAATGCTTCCGTTATCTGAGTTTCTCCCCTAAAAATAAGGCTGTCTTCAGCAGTAACAAGATTCCGTTTTCGCCAAACCAGAGGTCGCTTAGAAATCCCTTGTGATCTACTCTGGGGTACTGCTTCTCCGGCTTCCAAAATAGGAGGGTCTGGCATATTTTGATCGTTGTCAATTACGAGAGGAGGCATCCACTTCATCAGACAGGGCATTCTCACCTTCATCACTATTTTCAAGGTCCCGAAGAACATCTCGAGCTGTTTGATAATAGTGACCTTCATCCTCTACTTCGGAGTCCGAGCCGTCTAAGCCATCTTCTGAATCTTCAAGAGTTTCTAAATACTTTGTAATTTCGCTTTCTAGTAATCGCGGCATGCTGAAAAGCAAAATAAAAAACCCTTCACCAAACATGCATTTATTTAGCAGGCAATGCGCATTGTAGTTTTCCTACAACATACCAGATTTCGCGTAATTCGACAGTAGCATCAAGTAATTTTCAATGTTTTACAACATGAACATGTAATTGAAGATATAATCAAGCAAATAAAAATATGTTATATACTTACATTATATTTTATCAAAGTCCGAACACAGCTTCAAAACTTAGTTTCGCGCCACTAGAAAAGTTTTCTTCAAAGTGACATTTGACATTCATTTATTTTTAATGCATAAAAATATTGGATAGTGCCAACATTAAAAAAAGTACAAAATTCGTTCAGAAATAAGAACTAGTTGTCAAAATTAACAAAAAAATAAAATAAAGATAATTTTATCTGTGATGTTTAGTATGTTGTTTAAAAACAACATTGTCCATTTAAGGGTTAAATGCATGATTTTTCCTTTTTTAATACTATAAATTGACACAGATAAATAATTAAGCATAGATAAAGGGAAAAATAAAGAAAAAAATATTTATTTTCCAAAAAGTATATTTTTTATAAAAAAATCTTACTGAAGCATTACATCAGTATGCATTACAGTTAATATTAATAATGTAGCCTAAGTATTGTGCTATTGGACGATTGTCGTCGTATTAGGCTTACTGCAGTGAATGAAAATCTTTGAAACAGTTGTTTCTCTGATTTAGACACAGCGGTATATTACATTTGGTACACGACCATTGTGTGGTGCCCTTACAATTGGGCATCTTGCACCGTAATCGATTGGCAAATACGGGCCAATGTTCGAATCCATCTACGCGTACATCTTTTGACGGGAGTGGATGTTGCGGACCTTTTTGCCTTTTTATTTGAAGCTCGCGTTCTAGAGAGGAAGTACTAGGGCGCCCTCTTTTACTACCTCCAGACATACCTATATTACACAGTGTGTCAGCTAAACAATTACGAAACTCCCCAAGATTAGGCAGCTGCTTTTTTGTGATACCTTTAGCAATTAATTTTTTTTTCATAAGCACCCATGAGTTGATTGTAGTGAGGTCCAGTAGATGATAAAACAAGCGTAAATACCATTTTCGGCTCTTTATTCGAATTCGATAGCGTCCTAAAAAGCTGTCCATTAGGTCGACTCCTTCCATATGCATGTTGTACTCTTGCACAATTTTCGGACAAGGGATGTCAATTTTTTGTTTAGCTTTCTTGTCGTATCTTGATACTTTTCCAACAGGCTCGGCGCCGACGTAAGTCGATAAAAGAGTGACGACTTTATTATCTTTCCACGCAGTGGCCGAAAAGTCTACTCCATCTGAATGAGAAACGCGTTCCTCATATGTGCCTCTCGAAACAGAAGTTTTCATAAGTTCCTTTTTATCAGGGAGTCGACAATTCGGTAGCCTGTTTTGCTGAATAGTTCCGACATATTGTATACCCTGTTTATTCAAATAATTTACTAAAGGCAGGGATGTGTAAAAATTATCGAAGAATACTATATGATTGTTCATCCTTGGTATAGCTCTCGCCAAACGTATAACGACGTTATTTGTTATTCCTAGATCAGGTTCATCGGCTGGTTTGTCTTTTTTTCTTCTTGTCCAGAATAGACCTCAAATCTGTAAGCATATCCCATAAGATTACAGAGAACAAAAAGCTTATACCCCATTTGTGAGGCTTATTTGGTAAATATTGCTTCAGGAAATGTGCAATTTTAGTGGAACACATCTGCTCATCTATAGAAAGTCGTTGGTCTCTTGCAACTGATGAAAATGTCGTATTTAGCTGTTCTATCACAGGCCGAATCTTATGGAGGCGATCGTGATCGGAATGGTCTCGCGGAAGATGTTTATTATTATCATTGAAATGTAAGTAGCTCCGCGCTACTTACAGGATCGTACCCAAACTTGAAATGCCAGTATGAGCGTACACTGGGGAATTGCTCCACTGACATAAATAAAAGAATACCTATGAATTTTTTAACTCCCAACAGTAGTAGTGAAAGATACTGAAGGGTTTTCTGTACTGCATATAAGTTAGTTTCATCAACAATTTTTTGAACAAACTCTGGTCTGAAGTAGTGCAAAAAACATTTATATGGTGTATCAAGTTCAGTTAAAGCAGAGTCTGTTGTGTTTGGTTGGTGAATTATTTTCGATTCGTCAAATAACAAACTGTCTTTTTTCCAAATGAGTTTCCTTTTATCAAACTCTGCATATTGTTGAATACCTTCTTGCATGGGTAATGAAATAATAGTTTGACTTGATGGGCCAGGCAAATCTTGAACTAGTGGTGGATCACTATAGGTAGGATCATCATGGTCCTCTGCATCCTCGTCTTCCAACTCTTGAATTATTTCTCTTGCATTAGCGAAAAAGGTTTCTTCATCTTCACTTTCATCTTCCAAGCCATCCTCAGAAATATTTCCATCTTCTAAAGCTGCCAGAAGTTGTTCTATGTCTTTGTCTGCCAATTCACGAGACATTCTGGATAAATAATCATAAAATTCATATGAATATAGTATGTATCTGTATACAAATAAGTCAAAAATAAAAAATATATTATACCTGCAGTAAAACTTTTTTTTAACCGATTTTGCATACTGATGTATTTCTACATCACAATTATATCATAGGCGTGTCCTACCTACTTCTTTTTTCATTTATTATTTGACCCATTTTTGAGAACATCCTCTCACACGGTACAGAAGTGGCGGTTATACAAAGCCGTTTTAGCATTACCCTATAGAAACGGGGATAGTCGACTTTCCTCTGCTTCCACCATGGGAAAGGATCTTGTTTCCGTTTTAGTAGCACTTTATTCAGGTATTTGTCAATCTCTACTATTGATGAAGCCGTAGGGTTCTGTGGGGTCAATAAGTTTTTTACTTTATTGTCCAATTTGCCCCACAGAAAATCCTCAGCTTCACACTGAGGCACTTCTGTTGGAGTAGTGCCTGTCAAGTTTCCAGTTGTTCTCATTGTCAACCCTTATTCTTGCGCAGGCACCTTTTAAACTGTTAATTGCCTTCTCAGTATTTCTTGAACTCAGCACCCACACGCGCAATACCTGCTCACCAGAGATGTGCACCGCTTCCGCATGGTCGCGTGGAAGCAATCCACGGCGCGCCTCGGTGAACATCCCCGACGCGCTTCAGAAGCGGGGCAGCCCCAACGGCACCCGGAACGTATTGTTGTACTGGATACGTAAGGCATTGTACTGCTTCTGCGTGTAGCTCGTCCACAAACTGCTCGTGTATAACACGTACAAAAAGCTCTAAAAAGGGTGATTTTGACATCATTATATGATCAAATCTGCGGGCAATCATGTTAGGATGCACGGACAATGCCCTACGCGCTCCCTTTCTATGTCTGCATTGTCCCTCCGATCCGGTGTAACAAAATGCCCAAGATATCCAAACAATAAACTTATTTTTTTCTTTTTTATTTTTACTTATTGATTGGTAGCGGTCGCAGTGGTCATAATTGGAAATAGCACTAGTGTTTCGGTGGACTAGGGGTGGCTGATTTGTATCTGTAGCTGGTTCCGAATCTGGTACTTGAATTAAAGGTAACTTCCCTGCGTAACTCCTATGTTTTCGTGTTTACGTCTCATATGACGGATAGGGTTGCCTGTACAATTACGTATATTGAACGATAAATTAGCTTGGAAATAACGTTATTTTGCTATTTTTGCATCACTTGTAAAGTGGTTCCACATTTCACTGGTTTTCACAGGAGGCATGGTTGGTTTAAAGTAAGTGAATTATCTAAAACAAAAAACACCCAATCTAAGCAAGCAAACATGCAAAGCACGCACCTACTATCACATACAAAACAGACTAACAAACAATTTTGTTAAAGTGCACCAAATTATTGATGCGGGGTAAGTTTGCCAGTTATTATTACTCGCCTGCCGACTTTAAAAATCTTTTTTTAAATCTTTACTTAAGGAGCTTAGTCACAATTGACTTCGTCGCTCTATTATGTCCAAACTATGTGTGTATGTACACAATTCTTACTAAAACTTAGCATCATACAATTTGTATAAATCATTTGCCATTCTTAAACATGGTTTGGCACAAGTTACATTAATTGTGCCGACTTGGACAAAAGTGAGGTAAGACAGTGTTAGAATCTAATTTATATAACTCAAAAGTGACTGACTGACATAGTGATCATCAATGTACAGCCAAAACCACTAGACCAACTAGGCTGAAATTTGGCATACAGGTAAATGTTAATACGTAGGTTTCTGCTAAGAAAGGATTCTCACGGTGTGACCGCGGGGTACAGCTAGTGCTGACATAATATTCCATCATTGACGGATGGATCCCATATATTTTATATCAACCATCTAATAGTCGGCAAGGCAAGTGGGTGTTGTATCGAGGTTCTTATTTTAGTGTTTTTTCAATATTAGCAAAAACATCGTAACATTTAGCCAATTCATACCCGTGCTATGAGAAATAATCAAAATCGCGGCACTTGCTTGCGTCGCTTATCATGCACAATATCTAGTTAGAGTTGCGTAGTTGCTTTTTGCAACTAGAACTTTATTGAAAAATTGGTAGTAAGTACCTGCATACTCATACCTAATCCATATAAAATTAAATAAAAATCTTGTCGGCTAACCAATAGATACTAAACGTTACTACGAAACCCTAAAAACTATACATAACAGCTATTTTTATACACCTAAATTTATGCGGTTTTACATAAACAGGTTAGTTAGACAGATACTTTTGTTACTAAAGGAGTTACAATAAAACATTAAAGAACTTACCCTTCTGTCAACCAACGTACATATTATAGGTACGCGGAGAAATAACTTGCGAGGTAGTAGATTTTGAACTTAAATCATTTAATTGAACACCTAAAGGTCTCAAAGTACCTAGGAATTTATTTATTTTGTTTACATTGTAAACATTACAGTACCACAAACAAAGATTCCTTATTCGTGTAGATATTAGCCCAGTCAAAATAGACATTCCAGTTTGCATTAATTCCCAACAACTGGAATTTTAGTGCAGGCCTTGGTTGCGTCATTACAAATGTCAAAAGTCTCCATCGACCCCGTTTGTGCGTTGTTTTTTATTCGAGGTCAAAGGTTACAAATTTGCGTTTTTAACGTATATCTCTGAAACAACGAGAGCTATCGAAAATCAGTTAAGACAAAGTTTCTAAATCGTAGAATTGTCTACAAAAAAGATCTCAACACTTTTCTTCTACAAAGCATTGCTTTCGAGATAACGTTTGTTTGTATCAGTCTGGGTGTTTAAAAAAATTAGTAGGTATGTTTATCACTTATTTAGTACCCGTAATGCAAGCTTCACGATTAACTTGGGCCTAGATTCAGTTTTAAAAAGGCAGCAAGTTAATACGAAAGTTTCACTAGTTCTCTGCCTTCTTTACTAGCAAAAAGCAATATTCTATTCTTGTGTCGGTATAATCTGCAAACCTAAATTTTTGGTATATATTTGGTATCTTAATATCCTTGAGTTTGAAAAACCGAGTACGCTTTGCCTGTCTTCTTCATACTTCCATAGTTTGGTAAATTCTGTAACAAATAAAACCCGGCATCTTTCATCTCTTCTAAAGCCTTCTTTTACTTGGTGGTTGACTCGAGACTGAGTCGTCTAGGTAGATACTTTGTATTTCGGGATGAGGGGACTGTATTTAGTGAAGATGTTAGGTCTCTTATACCCGGTCATTTATGTCTCGGGTGACAGGCGTATTACGACATTCATGGATAATAATAACTGTCTATGAGTTATTGGTATCTTTCAATGCCGCTCTGCCATGGTCAGGCGTATCATTTGCCTTCAGGTGAGCGCCCCGACCGTCCTGTTCACTTCGTATAGCTGGTATTGGGGTGGTCGCAGTTGTAGCCCGTTCGATACATTTATTGGTTACCAGCTGTATTTTGTACACAATTATGCTGGTCTGATTTATAATCATGGAGTTGCTGTTTTTACTAATGTAGCGGGACATATTTTTTTGTGCAAGTCCATAAAGCGTGATTGTATTGGTTTTTGAGTATAAAATAGTACCGATACGATTAAATTTTGCCAACTCATTGTCGCGGAAATAGTGTGAAAACTTCAATAACACTCATGTCTAAAAACACAACCAATATTTATTTAGCTAAATCCGTCATTTATATGACAAAAATGCTTGAAAACTTCAAAAGAATAAAGAATATTTACAAAAAATAATATATAATTATTTCCTTTACATAGATTGTTACCGACAGACGCGATGCGACAGTAATTTTGTGATAATGTGACATTTAAGTTCAAAGTTTAATAACTGTCTATTTTTATGTTTAAATTGTTAATCAATAGCTGTGTTGATGTTTAATAAGTACATAGCACTTTGTATTGTGTTAAAGAGATAGGCTAATGAGAGAAAGAGATTACTACACTATTGTACTATTGTAAAGTTACTTGCTACCAACGACACTACAGCCTACTAGACTCCTAATGCAAGGCAAATACTTTTAAGACAACACGTTAGACTTATACGTCTTACTCAAGACACCGATCGCGTAATCTCTCTTAGTATCGACCAAATCCGTGATCCGTCTACATCTCTCGTATTTATTACAAAATAACATACAAAAGAGGTGGAACATGGCTTCTGTACAACGAAATGGTGTGAAAAATGTAGACAATTATTTAATTTAAAAAAAGACGGTATAACTTTTCTTAGGAAAGCCAATTTCAAGATTGTTATGGTCAAGAATCAATTTATTCAAAGCTCAAATTACGCTGGACTGAATTCGTAACCATGGCATTTGTTTATCAGTACATCCTTTCTTTCTAATGTAAATAAATAGTGCATAACCTTTCTTTCATTAGTGTCACGCGTTACTAGGGCTGTGACATTAAACTGCGAAAAATCGGATATGATACTTCCTCCCCTGTTTGAAGGGTTTGGGGTAGATTTTGAAAAAAAAATATGCCATATTTTTCGTTTCTGACAAATAGTCCGCATACCAAATTTCAGCGTCGTACTACAAAAATTGCGGAATGTTCCATACAAACTTCCAACCCCCATTTTAGGGAAGTGGGGGGTGAAAACGGGACAAAAAGTAGCCTAAAACCTATTCTAGGTTACCTACTATCAACGTACCAAGTTTCAATAAAATCCGTTCAGCCGTTTAGGCGTGAAAGCGTAACAAACAGACAGACAGACAGACAGAGATACTTTCACATTTATAATATTAGTATGGATTATTTACAAATTTTACGTTTCAAACAAAATAAGTCTTTTATATATATTTTTATGAAATCAATGTTTTTTTATTGATATATATTGATTAATTGATCGATTTAAATCGATTAAAAATTTATTTGTATAAATCAACATGAAAGTTCTTCGAAACCACACAGGGCCGTGAATTGCGCACAGCTAATATACTCTACCTTACGTTTCCTTGTAATTCTACGCATGTCTATACTCAGTCCTTTACTGTGCTGTCTGTTCTTTTATGGAACTCTTTACCACTATCGATTCGTGAATCCAAAACTCTTCCTATTTTAAAAAAGTCATTAAAGTATTGTTTCCTTGATTACTGTTTACATTTTCCTTTTTAGCCTGTCACTGTTCATTAAGTTGAATAAATCGTACTATATATATATATATTTAATGTGTATATTTATAGTTAACTTTAATGTCATATTTATTTACGTACTTTTTATTAGATTCAACTTAATTCAATTAATCACATTTAACGGAATATATAGGTAGTGTAAAAAAACCATTGTTTAATTTGACATGTTTATTAGGGAATTGGAAACAATCCAAATCATCGATAAATTCTGTATCGTCACTCGATTCGTCCTGTAGGTTAATTAGCATTTCCTGGTCGCATATCAAATCCAATTGAAGTTCTCGTTTCCAATCTTCTTCCATTAGATTTTTTGTTTTTTCGATAACGTTTTTCCAATTATCTGCCGTAACGCTTTCGCAAGCATCATTCAATAACATCAACATTTTGTTTGTTGTGAAAGGCGGTGTGGTGTTGTTTCTAGCTGCATGACCTGAAACAATTATAATGAGTTATGTTTTATTGATGGCCTGGTTAAAATAACACAGAATAGTTTTTTAAAACCAATTTTAGCAGTGTTCCTCAAATTCGATATTTGAAAGAATTTATGGTAGTTATCTACTTCTTGAATGAAAATATATAATTTTTTTTACCTTTTACTTGCGCCCATATCAGCTCAATGGCGTTGTATTGACAGTGGTAAGGCGGTAAACGAACCACTGTATGGCCCATTTCTTTAGCTATTTCATCTAATATATTGTTGGAGTTCGGGCTTATGAATGCTGACTAATTTTAATAACTCTTTTTTTAATAAACTGTCATCAATTGGGACACCTTTCTTTTTCAACCATTCAATTATTTCCGCCTTCCTGTTTGTGGTCGTTGGGGCTTTATCTTTTTGAACGGAGTGGTATGAAGCATTATCCATAATTATTGTATGAGGACTGTTTAAGTTATTTAATAATTTTAAAAACCAGGCTTTAAATTTTTCGAAATTCATTTCTTCGAGATAGTCTGTGGATTTTTGCGATTTGAAAGCCAGCAAACAATTAGGCACAAAACCTGACGACGTTCCGGCGTGTGCAATAATGAGTCGTTGCCCTTTACCTTCTGGTACTTTAGTCGTAGATTCGACTTTGTCATCTGTCCACGATTTAGCTACGGTATGATTAGCATTAAGCCAAGTTTCATCTAAGAACACCACGTTGTCCCAAGAAGATATTTTTTTTACTTTACGTAAAAAATCTATTCGGGCCAGTGCAATGTCAGTGCGTTCCATTATGATTCTTCTTTTGTCACTTTTTTATATGTGAATCCAATATTTTCAATATTTGATTAGTGAAGTAGGACCTCCATTAAATATCTCTGCATCTTTCAGCGATATTAATAAAAAAATGACTTTCGGTATAGACAAGTGCAAAATTCAATCTGTTCAGCGGGGTAGGATATTAAATAATAATATAAGCTTAAATACTGGAGAACTGATAGAAGCTGTGGACGATGTAATAGGATACAAGTATTTGGGTTATCAACAGACTCAAAAAATAACGAAAAAACAGTAAAGACAGAAATTACAGCAAAATTTATATCAAGGCTGCATAAAATCTCAATAATACCTTAACTCAAAAAAACAATAAAGGCCATTAATACTACGCTATACCTGTTCTCACTTATTCTTTTGGAATAATTCGGTGGTCTCAGTCTGATTTGAAAAAGCATCAGCGTATTTACGCACTCATATGACTAAATATAGAAAGCATCATCTCTAGATCTTGCACTCAACGGCTCACTCTTCCCGGCAGGAAGGAGGCAGAGGGCTTATCGAGATACAGAATCTCCATAATAAACAAATTACAACACTCAGAACGTTCTTCCATAACCGCGCCCAATCATCACCGTTACACAAAGCTGTAGTCCTCGCAGACTATAAGCTTACTCCCTCAACCTCAACGACTACTCACTCCAACCCAATGAAAAGATTACATTACCACAACAAAAAATAGACATATGGCAGCAGAAATCCTTACACGAAGGCATCGGCTTGACCTCATAAACCGCAACGTCGACAAGAAGCGTCGAACTCATGGTTATCACGAGGCGAGCTGTTCCCAGAGACAGAAGGATTTATGCTCGCATTCAGGATCAGACAATAGACACGAGAAACTATAGGAAGCATATAATACACGACCCACACCTACAATCAGATCTATGTCGACATTGTCATACAGCTTCTGAAACTAAATACAACATATCACCGGAGCCTGCAGATCTATCACCCAAACGATTACAAACATCGCCATGATCAAATAGCTGCAATTATTCACCAATATTTAGCATTCAAACATAAACTCATACCGGACAAAACCGCATTTATAAATACACCCCACATCTATTCTACAAAATTCTATTATAAATTATATTGGGATCGAACCATAATCACAGACAAACATCCACCACAACAGACCAGACATGTACTTCAGGACAAAATTAATAAAACAGTTTACCTTATTGAATCGCCGTACCAATACACATAATCTTGCATCCACCTACACCGAAAAATTAAGTAATACACAGACGCTATAAAATTAAAACGCAGTGGCAAGTTCTAGCCGTGAAACAGTCCCAATAATAATTTCATCCACTGGAGTAGTCCCAATTACTTTACCAAAAGCCTACAACAGCTCCAAATCCACCCACTTACCCTACTTCTCTTACAAAAAGCTGCGATCCTTAACACATGTAGATTAGTTAGAAAATTCCTCTCAATAGAATAAAATATTACCATATCTGCTTTAGCCTCAAGCTCGTAGATATGGTTAAGCCCCCATCGTTGGAGATTTTATATATAAAATATAAATAAAATAATAAAATCATTTATTCAGTGCCAAATACATACAAGTTCTTAGTCTAAATTACAGTAAGGACACTGAAATAGTAATATTTTGTGACCGTGGATACTCACCCGAATAAAATCCATAAACTTGGTTTCGTATGGCAGCCGCCGTAAATCATCAATACCGGTTACAGTGATGTCTTTTTCCTTTTTTTGTTAGGCGTGGTTAGAATCTTTTCTTCCATGGGTTCCACCGAACACTCGCGCCACATTTTTAGTGGAGATACGAGACACAGTAGCCCGTCCAATACCAAGAGCATCAGCAACTCTTTCACACACATTACTCAGTGGAGTAGCGTCCACCATTGGTTTTCCTGCTCGAAGTAATTACGCAAGCGAACAACAAATTCACGGCACTCGCTATTTAAACCGTTTTCTTGGTTCTTTTCGGCATG
>PQWD01009111.1:33429-69247 GCA_019425675.1 Leucinodes orbonalis | reverse complement strand
ATGTAATTTTTTAACTTCCAAAACAGACGTTGCGGGATTGGAACTTGCACCCACCACATTGAAAGGCAACAGTCCACATCAATGAGCCCTATAATATCGGCAGTAAAAATCTAAAAGCAGTCCTTACAGCCTCTTTAAGTAGGTACGACGTGTCTTATATTTTGTTTGTTCGTCGTGATTCCGTGCGTCGAAGGGCACTGTTAGTGGTCGGTCCCAGCTACAATCTGAGGATAGTAGTCGTTTTTTCACCCACTAATCCGCCTTGGTCCGCTTAATGGCTTTTAACCCAATATTGACATATCTGTGCTGTGTAGGACGGAACCCTGCAGTGTGACATTATAAGCTGATCATGATAATTTCGGTATAGTTAAGGTTTAAAATTTCACAAGTAACCCTATAGTTTTGCTATGTCCGTCTTTTCGCCGTTAAGTCCTAAAACAAGAAAATTATGATTTTAGTTTTAGGACCTATGTCTACATGTTAATCACACCGATACTTGTTTTAGGATTCCACCCTTTGCTTGAATTAAAAAATAAATATATAGATACTTTTTACCTTTCCCCTTGTATGGGTATATATATCTTTGGACAGATCTTTCATAAATATTGGGGTAGTGCCCAGAACTTTTTCGATTTAGTAAACCGTTGGTGACTTTTTGTTAGTTGAGCCCTCCATACTACCCTAACGGTTTTTGTTAGAAATTGAAACGTTAAAGCAGAAGTACTATATATCTATAAAAAAATATACAGAAAATGACACACTAGAGTTGGTGTAAAGTTGACTAGTAGTGGTCAACCAATTAGTAGTATTTTAGACTAATATTTAAATTTAAAAGAAATAAGTTTAAAATTTTTGGGTTTCGAGCAAGACCATGGTACGAATCACATTGTCATCAATTGGACTCAAACTTCTCGAACTCAAACATACGTACTAGTGAAGTACGTAAATTGTAGTTGTAAATATTTTAATGTACCATAAAAGTGCCAAAAATTATATTCAGTCCTGTCCTGTAAATACTGTCAATATGCTTCCCCACATAACATAATGATCGTTAGTATCTACTTTCTATACCTTATTCAAATAAAATGCAAATTCACATACAAAAAAGACTGACCTACTTTCACGTACATGCCATATCAGGAAACTCGATTTGTTGTCCTAACTTGCTGTATGGAGGGATGAATGTACACGAATGAACACAACCGTAAACCAAAGGAGCGCATCGAATATTAAATAATTAATTAATGTGACAGATATTGAGTTAGGAACCTCGTATCTGTGACGGCGAGGGTTAAATTATGCAACTCACGTCGGTCTAACAGTTCCTATACGTTGCTCCCAGTGCCGCTCCGTCGACGTCAATGAATGCCAAATCACTGTTCGGTAACCATTGTTTATTACTGTGCTTGTTATTCACGTGAGGCTTCAAAGGTTCTGTTCGACAAGCGATACCCATTTCGCTTGGCGCCATCGCCGAGTGCCGGTTTAGCGGCCACAAAGGGCGGCAAGACATGCAAATTGCGGCTGTATTATGTGCCGTCGGATGCCCCGGCGGATTTACATAGGAATGGAGGAGGCGACACGACAGCGGCAGTTAGGCGCTTCCTCCGGGGCCGCGGACCGCGCTCCCGCTCCGCCACACCAGAAGATTACATGCGCAAATCTGGAGCGCTCATTCATAACCCCGGCGAAAACCGTTCGCGACCAAATCTGCATAAACGCCCCATTACGCTCTTGAAATCTAATTTCAACATCTAGTTTCTAAAGTAAAAACTTTAATTTATGGATTTTTACCCGGCCAAGAAACAGTGCAATTAAAATGCAGATAGTTGAGGAATATTCTTACAAGTTAAAGTACTTTCCATAAAACGAAATAGTGTATATTTAGTGGAAGAGAACTTGTTCAATATCTGCAATTACAAAGCGAACGATCTCCTCGTGAATATTACATCATCTCGTTTAAGATTTCGGTTTAGTTTCCTTTGAGCAGTAATTAATATGGCTGGCGGTCAGTGAGTGTAGTGAAGGCGCGTGGGTTGCGTAATGTAATGAGTGACGTATTGCACCCGCCTGCGCGCGCGCCGATTTCTGCGCCAACCTTGAGTTTGGCCGTACTGTTTACTAGTGTATGCTGTAAGTCATATAATATGATACTCGTACATTTTAAAATGAAGTCAAACATAATTTCAAACCTTTAATTAAAACCAAATATAATCTTCTGTAGGATGAAAAGTGTTCTATTTTCGAGCTTTGGTGATCATAGCAACCACAAATTTCTGTGTAAAAAAACTTACTTACTAAATTGCATTCAAATTTCTTTCCTATACACTAAGCCAAAGCGAAGGCTTGTTAATGTGGCATAACCGAACTCAATAACGATAGTCATTACTATGTTTATCTTATAAACAACGCAATTGTCTTTAACTAGTCATATGAACATTTCAGTAGTCTTTTCCTAATAAACTTGTTGGTTAATAAAGCACATCGAAAAATGGTCTTAATATCATTGAAATAGTTAGTATCTAGTGTAATAACATAATCACTTATAACATTATAACATGAAATTGTTTGCTGTGTAATGCGATTCCTTTATGAGTACCTGCCATAGCCTTACAGCAATAATATGGCTTGTCAGAAACACTTTTACTTGTTCCAATAATACAAGATATATCGGTAAGAATTTCCCAAGGCGCTTGTCGCTTACACTGGTATACTCGTTATGACCCACTCACTTATCTCTACTATCGATACCGAAACGTTGCTGTAAATGGACAATAAAGTATATAACAGCCTCGTTAATGTATTACTTATTTAGATAGTCTGATTACGCCAGATAAGATAGACAGCTGATAGTTTTGGTGGTCATTGTTCCAACAAAGGTTCGGACGGCTTCGATCAAAGGTAAATTTGAGGAGAGTTCGACATGTCATAGAGCCTCAAATTAAAAAAATATTTTTAGCTGTTTTGCAGTTTAAGATGAATATATTTTTAGACGGAAAAGAAACGACCACCGTTACCCATCCCTAATCAATTGAAGAGCGATGTCACGTCACAAATATCTCGCTTGACAGTACGCGGGAAACAGTCATATTGTAACAATAAGATTTAATCTATCAATAAATGTTGTTTAAACTTTAAGTATTATTTAATAATATGTTTAACTTTTTGTCTTTCTGTTTGTGTCGAATATGCTCCGGAAAGTCTGGACCGATTTCAATGGGGCTTTCACTGGTAGGTAACTGGTATAATTAGAAGTCACTAAAACTTATTTTATTTTCACTTGGACGAAGTCAATGGCACTGCTAGTCTGTACTCGTATATTACATTGATTGATTGATTTTATTAGATTGGATCCGAATTACTAAACCATTTCAACAATACTTCCACCATTGGGCAGGAGATGGATACGGGTTGCCCAAATCGGGATGGTTGGTGTTTTTAGGGGAAGTCATGTTCAGCAGTAAATGAAAATTGCTGATTGATTGATTAATGTAAATCAATCAGTCAATTTTCGTTGGAAAGCTTCGCTATTCCCACACAATACAGCAATAATAATATTTTTAACCCATTTTTGGATTCTTATCAAAACTAAATACCCATGCGAAGCCGGGGGGGGCGCTATAAAAAGGAAGCAAAGGTAATTTAATATATTGATGTAAATAATTCGTACATATACATATGAAAACAGCAAATAGCGAGAAAATATTTAATACCTATAAAAACCCATAATCAACAAAACGCATAATTTACCGGAAAATTAACTGATAAGCATAGTAAATATTCAACGTAATTATATGTAACTGACAGCATTTAAGTTGTGAATGTTGTTCACAAGAGAACCTAGTGTGATTGACTGAAATTGCTTTCTTTAATTATTCATTTATTGTTACTTTAAAATAATACAATATGGATCTAAGTGCGCAATAGTTTATTATTATATAAGGATGTCAAAATATGCTGGTGAGTAATATTTTACACTAGGTTAGAATACTTAAATAAAAATTTCAATTGTTTTGGATATAAAATCATATGTCTGATATTATGATGACGATGATGAGAATACTTTTCCTCTATAACCTCTTTATTATTCATGCTTTTTGAAATTTTTTTTTAAAGTCTTATTACATAAACATTATTGAAATAGTTCTTATTAGCTAACCAATACCGCACACGATTAAAATGTACTCCGTTATGGTCGTTGACGCAACAAAATCTATAAAACGACGTAAGATTTACGTCCCCTGCCCAGAATAAATTAAAGATCAGGTAGAAAGGCTGTATAATTTTATAGAGCTTCGGTTAAGCCCGAGGCAGAAAATCACAGATGACAGATGGTGGGTGCGATTAAGTGGCCAGAGCGAGTGGCCAGCCTAAAGTGGAAGCTGGCTTCCTGCCAAACATTATACAATTTTACCCTTGAAAGAGTTCTCCGTTATGATTTTAAAATCAGACATGGAATCTTTATGTTTTGGATAGCAATATACGTTAGAACATAATATATCGAAGTGAACTCTGGGTAGCCAAAGTTCATGGTTTAAGGCCTACATAGGAATGGCTGCTCTTCATCATAACCATCTTGTACAATTTCCTACTCAAAAAATTAATCCAAAAATAAGTATCTGGTTGCATAAATTCTTAGTTATGGGTTATGGTTATATTAGGAACAAGTTTCTTATTTGTCAAATTTGAAATATGGACTTGGCTTATAATAAAAATATTATGAGAGACATATACTGAGACCTTCGTCCGAATCTTATCGTCTAAGGAATCATCTCTTCGACAGATGTTAACGCGGCGATTGTAAAAATAAATAAAACAAGACAGGTGCATATAAGTTACTGCTTTGAATTAACAACATGTTTCGGAGTAAAATCTTTTAGAAACGTGGAACCAGTTATTTTAATATTATGATAATTTCACAGTTCGCTTTTAAAGCGTTTGTTTGTGATATGTTTCTTATTTTCGTAGTTTTTAAATCAAGGTTGCGTGATCATATATCGATAACAATATCACCCAAACGTTAATTAAAAATATACATAGGATATTATTGTTTATTTTAATAGAAAATAAATTGAAATGATTTTGACAATAGTCCAAATAATTCGTGAAGATATTATGATGAAGAAACAAATTAAAGGCTAAACGTAACGAGGCTTCCGTGATCTAATTCATTCAGTTTACGTCGCTGCATGATCCGAGGGTCATTAATTCGAATCCCACGGGAACTACTTTGCGGCCTCTCTTTGTGCGATGTTTCCCAATTTTGTCGAGATATAGTAGACTGAATCACCTGACCATCTAAAAAAAGATGGAAGATTCTGTGTATGTAATCCGCATTTGAGTCGTGTGCTACGGGCCAATTTACCCACACCGTGCGAGGAAGCCTGTGCCCTGCACTGGGACATTACAGGCCCATGGTGACATCATCATACCTACATAAATTAGACCAAATTTATAAGGATCATAATTAAATATTTTTTGAAAAGCAATAAAAGTCAGTAAAAAAAATCATACTTAAATCCAGTTGCTAATTTTACCAAGTTACCATTTATCACGCGATTGTAACATTGACTTTAACATTAAGCTCTTGCGTTCATCCTCATAATTGGAACCCAAGCCATATACCTACCTAAAATGTACAGACATCCAAAATTATTTTGAACTTTACTCTCGTCCATATAGACAAACATATGAGTGTCTCGCTTAAAACTGTCCTACATGAATGTGAAGTATTCCAAATGAAATATTTCATCAGGCACGCTTACATCTGCACACCGTTTATTGTTGAAATGTAGCGCTGAAGTGCTTCAAGAAATTGCTAGTGACTGACCTCTCCACTGTTTCCAAAACCAACACGCTTTCGTGACGATAATTCAACGCGAAAATTATTCGATCGTCGACCGGCGCACGAATTGGATTCCCAAACATTTCAATACAAACTAAATAGCAGACTACGTTAAAAACACCATAGAAAATTAATTCACCATCTGTATTGACTTGGATATTATGTAGCACAAAAAGCGTGGGAGGATCCATTAGCATCCGCATATTGATAGTCTAAAACATAGGCAATTAAGCTAACATTTCAATTTATTCGCTCTGCGAATAATTTTTCATTATGTCAAATAGTAATAAATGCTACTTAAAATCTATATAATAGAATTGTTTATAAGTAAAAAAAATTAATATCTATACATTATTTTTATTGGACTACAAACAGTAGGAATTAGTAATAGCTGCACCCAGGCTAAAACCAATAGAAAGAAAGAAGATTACTTAGGAGTTTAGACTGTAACGTGCTATATACTTGTCCAAACGTCATTATTAAGAATGTATTCAATTCTTTATTATATAATAGAGCACCTTGTACCTAGACTTTATTGAATAGTGTGTGACATATTCGAAACACGTTCTTTCAGTGCTGAAGGCTGCACCTAAAGGTTCAACATTATATTTAATTACACCTTGTTGTACAGGTTTTGGGTGCTGCCCATTATAGCTATATTATTATTAACTCACTAATTTACACATGAAAACCAGAAAGACGTGTTTAGGTAGAGCGTGAAGTTTTATGGAGTACATTCCAAGTTATTAAGTACTTGAAGTCATACTATTTAACTAAAACGTCTTGAGCGTCACTAGATTCCCTGCAAATTTGGAATCACCGCAGACGTTTTGGAACAGTTGGAACGCACCAGCTTTGAAGAAGCTTTTTGATCTATAATTGGTGATATTGTACCGTTAGAATCTCAGTAAAGAGTGATATTACTTGATAAAGAATCAGAGCTTTTACATACCTAGATGCTTTGATTCCTTTTACAATCTCGTTTCGAGAGTCTGCACATACTATCTCGAGCGTAGGTTAATTATTTGCCAGACTTCCGAACTATATATATATATATAACCAAATAGAGAGTATGTGGTTTATTAGAAAGATTATTCGATCGAACTTCAGTTGTGTGTTGAATGTTGTGCCTACTAATGATGTCATTTTGTGCCACTGTAAGTATCAACATTTTAAGTTATGAAAGTATCCATGACCATGTTAGTCCAAGAATATGATGTTGATGTGTATTTCTTTGGTTTATGTGGCTAGTTAGACCCTACTTTTTGAATATAATAAACAAACATAGGAATCGTACATGTCTAGGTTTTCTCAAATACAGTTGTATGGCTTTTGAAATTTCACCGCTGTCACGTTACGTCTTATTTTAAGGCATTGTTGTGTGTTACTCAAATAAGGTAACTAAATACTATTGCCTATCTAGACCAAGTTACATGTTGGATTGGTCATCAAAAGAGTATTGTTAAAAGATGAGATGGCAGCATGACTCGTGACGTGCAATGTTACGCACGGCTCCAGCTATTGACATTACAAAACACGCGATGGTATGGTCACGCGCAGGAAGCATCTGCCGGCTACGGCAAGCGCAGTCGAGCGTGGCGAGCTCCCGTGACGGAACCGTTCATTCCAGAATTTTTGGATATAAAATAATAAACATTTTAGAAGCACAATATTTGCTTTTCAATTTGCTTTACGATACACTTGTATTGTGTACACTGTTCAACATGTTCATCTGACTTAAGGGATGTGGTTGACTGGTTGGGGCTCGAGCGTCTTACCTCCATAAATAATACTAGGATACTGTTTTGACCTGATCAGGTGTGGAACTGGGTGACATTATTTAACAACTACATTTTATGTGAAAAATACCCTTTCTATACCCTAGCTCTATAATGCACTACTGGATTAGCCCAACTCAAAAGTTCAAAGAGTTATACTGTATTACTTGACATATAGTGCTGAAAATGGCTTGAATCGTTTATGGAACACCACCGGCAGGTAAGGTGACGTGAGCTTAGATTTAAATCACGTGAAATTGTGCTGAAGCTCATGTACATATTAAAACGAAAGCACATGGAGGCAGCTATGCAAAAAAGTGGCTATCCTAATTTAATTTTTAAAATGAATCCTTTACTTTTAAGCTGAACTTGTGTAACTAAATTGCTAGGCGTTTAGAATTTAACATAGGGATTTTTCACCTTTGTTCTCTTTTTAACACAACAGATTATATTTTACGATAATATATAATATGTATTTACAAAACACGAAACGTAGACTTATGGTACGGTTCGACCTATGTCGTTGTTATGGTGTTGTTTTTGCATTATAATTCATAATACCCGGAATTCAGTGCGATAATGTCTACCTTATCCGAATTTGACATTCAAACAAAATGAGGGTGAATAAAACGCGGCGTAAACGTGATCTGAACCCGTAAAAACTAAATTTTATTCAGGAGAAATGTTGACCGTTGACGCGGTGCTATTCAAAAAACTCGATAAAAACATGAAAAGAAAACAATATCGCTCCGTTCTTCGACTACGGTTCCAAAATAAGCGAGCAGATAGTGAAAAAACAACCTTGTTATCTTCAATTAGTTTCGAAGAGTGCTGTCGAGGTCTGAATCATAAAGTGGGCGCAATNGGATGGCATTTTGGGTACGGTCCCCGGAATGGGCAATATCTGGGTGCAGTGTCCAATGACAGCGGTAAAGGCAGTGACAGAAGGCCGGCTGCTAATCGGCTGGAGCTCAGCATTCGTCAAAGTCTTGGAAGCTCGTCCCCTAAGATGCTATCGTTGTCTGGAACAGGGTCACTCGAAGGCTGCCTGCACAGCGGCCCTTGACCGCAGCGATTTATGTTATCGCTGCGGTAATCCAGGACACAAAGCTAGTATATGTACAGCGTCACCACACTGTCCAGTATGCGCTGGATATAACAATAAAGCAGACCATATCCTTGGAGGGAAGCACTGTTCTCCCCCCAAATGCAAAAGGAAGATGGTCAGCGGTAACTTGGCAGTCACTAATCAGACAAGGCCTAGTCCGCAATCCCACAGGATGGAAACTGGAAATGATGAGTAGTAGCCCTAATTGTCGCTTTATCCAGGCTAATTTAAACCATTGCGCAGCAGCTCAGGATCTGCTTTTACAATCCATGGCAGAACGGCAAGTTGATATTGTTGTTGCTGCAGAACCATACAACTCTCTTACACGTCCAAACTGGGTCTCTAGCGTAGATGGTTCTGTTGTTATTATTGGCGCAAACTCTAACACATCACAAATTTCCACTATAGAAGCTGGTAATGATTACGTTGCAGCAAAGTGGGGTGAAATTGCTATCGTTGGTGTTTACTTCTCTCCCAACCGTAGCTTTACTGAGTTTGAAACACAAATCGGAAGACTGGCAGAAGCTATTCACAGGATCAGACTCCCAGTTATTGTGCTTGGTGATTTTAATGCTAAGTCCACGGCATGGGGTTCACCTAGAACGGACCCAAGGGGAAATCTATTAGCTACGTGGACCGTTATGTCGAACTTGGTCATCATGAACCGTGGCTCTGTCAATACCTGTGTCAGACATAATGGTGGCTCCATTGTAGACCTAACATTCGCATCTCCTGTAATTGCAAGAAGGATAGTAAACTGGTGTGTCTTAGAAGAAGTAGAGACTCTTTCTGACCACCGATATATAAAGTTTTGATGTCACAGGCACTGGTGTTCATGCAGCAGAATCTTGTCATCAGGTATCTCATTTCCCACGTTGGGCCATCAAACAAATTAAACAAGGAAATGGCAAGTGAAGCGTCCATAGTCCAAACATGGTTTTACCAGACTGGACAACCAATGAGGATTGATGAAAAAGCTAAATGGTGTCAGGATGCTTTAACAAGTATTTGCGACTTTCCATGCCAAGGCTAAGGCGGACCGCCAAATAAACAAGTTTACTGTGGTGTCTCATGAATTGGCAGAGCCTTGTACCAACTGCACAAGTGCAAAAAGAACATACACACGTTACCGTCGAAGACGTAACATTAGATCCGAATGTGAGCAGCAGTTTACTTGAAGCGTTAAAGAAGCCAAAAAGAACTACAGATAGCGATAAAAAGGCCAAGGCCCTTGCCTGGGAGAAGCTACTGGAGAACCTTAACAAAGATCCCTGGGGTCGACCCTATAGAATGGTTAGAAGAAAGTTATACACTCGTGGCCCACCGTTGACTGAGTCACTTCAGCCCAGCCTGCTTGACACAATAGTGAGAGCACTCTTCCCAGAAAACCGAGGGTGCCAAATACCATCAATGACGACATCCGAAATGGAATGAATTCGTCAGCGCCCTTTATCAGGATGAGGAGTTGCAGCAGCTACAAACAAGATGCGGGTCAAAGAATAAAGCCCCTGGCCCAGAGATGGTAATTCCATCTAGTGTTGTGCCGCTGTTATGAACGAATTTGAACCTGTCCTTAGAGATTTGTTCAATGAATGCCTACAGTCTGGAATTTATGCCTAACAATGGAAACTGGGCGGTTTGGTGCTGCTCAAGAAGGACGGCCGTCCGATGATAACTCCCCATCTGGGTATAGACCGCTAGTACTTCTGGACGAATTAGCCAAGTTGCTGGAAATAATAATCTCGGCTCGCATAGTTGAGCATTTGAACACGGTGGGGCCTGATCTAGCTGAATGCCAGTATGGGTTAGAGCAGGTCGATCAACAATCGACGCACTGCTTCGGGTGAAGGCACTTTCACAAGAAGAAAATATCCAAGGGGGGTGCACTGGTTGTAGTGTCTATCGACATATCACGCATTTAACTCCATCCCTCTTTGAATGCGTGCTAAGAGGGCGATGAAATATCACAGAGTCCTAAATANAATATTTTAACCCATTTTTGGATTCTTATCAAAACTAAATACCATGCGAAGCGGGAGGCCGCTATAAAAAGGAAGCAAAGGTAATTTAATATATTGATGTAAATAATTCGTACATATACATATGAAAACAGCAAATAGCGAATATTTAATACCTATAAAAACCCATAATCAACAAAACGCATAATTTACCGGAACATTAACTGATAAGCATAGTAAATATTCAACGTAATTATATGTAACCGACAGCATTTAAGTTGTGAATGTTGTTCACAAGAGAACTTAGTGTGATTGACTGAAATTGCTTTCTTTAATTATTCATTTATTGTTACTTTAAATAATACAATATGGATCTAAGTGCGCAATAGTTTATTATTATATAAGGATGTCAAAATATGCTGGTGAGTAATATTTTACACTAGGTTAGAATACTTAAATAAAAATTGTTTTGGATATAAAATCATATGTCTGATATTATGATGACGATGATGAGAATACTTTTCATAGCAATAACCTCTTTATTATTCATGCTATTTGAAATTTTTAAAGTCTTATTACATAAACATTATTGAAATAGTTCTTATTAGCTAACCAATACCGCACACGATTAAAATATACTCCGTTATGGTCGTTGACGCAACAAAATCTATAAAACGACGTAAGATTTACGTCCCCTGCCCAGAATAAATTAAAGATCAGGTAGAAAGGCTGTATAATTTTATAGAGCTTCGGTTAAGCCCGAGGCAGAAAATCACAGATGACAGATGGTGGGTGCGATTAAGTGGCCAGAGCGAGTGGCCAGCCTAAAGTGGAAGCTGGCTTCCTGCCAAACATTATACAATTTTACCCTTGAAAGAGTTCTCCGTTATGATTTTAAAATCAGACATGGAATCTTTATGTTTTGGATAGCAATATACGTTAGAACATAATATATCGAAGTGAACTCTGGGTAGCCAAAGTTCATGGTTTTTCTATTTCGTTATTTGTAGAAGCCGCTTAATTATTACATAGGTGTGGCTGCTCTTCATCATAACCATCTTGTACAATTTCCTACTCAAAAAATTAATCCAAAAATAAGTATCTGGTCGCATATATTCTTAGTTATAGGTTATGGTTATATTAGGAACAAGTTTCTTATTTGTCAAATTTGAAATATGGACTTGGCTTATAATAAAAATATTATGAGAGACATATACTGAGACCTTCGTCCGAATCTTATCGTCTAAGGAATCATCTCTTCGACAGATGTTAACGCGGCGATTGTAAAAATAAATAAAACAAGACAGGTGCATATAAGTTACTGCTTTGAATTAACAACATGTTTCGGAGTAAAATCTTTTAGAAACGTGGAACCAGTTATTTTAATATTATGATAATTTCACAGTTCGCTTTTAAAGCGTTTGTTTGTGATATGTTTCTTATTTTCGTAGTTTTTAAATCAAGGTTGTGATCATATATCGATAACAATATCACCCAAACGTTAATTAAAAATATACATAGGATATTATTGTTTATTTTAATAGAAAATAAATTGAAATGATTTTGACAATAGTCCAAATAATTCGTGAAGATATTATGATAAATTAAAGGCTAAAGTAACGAGGCTTCCGTGATCTAATTCATTCAGTTTACGTCGCTGCATGATCCGAGGGTCATTAATTCGAATCCCACGGGAACTACTTTGCGGCCTCTCTTTGTGCGATGTTTCCTAATTTTGTCGAGATATAGTAGACTGAATCACCTGACCATCTAAAAAAAGATGGAAGATTCTGTGTATGTAATCCGCATTTGAGTCGTGTGCTACGGGCCAATTTACCCACACCGTGCGAGGAAGCCTGTGCCCTGCACTGGGACATTACAGGCCCATGGTGACATCATCATACCTACATAAATTAGACCAAATTTATAAGGATCATAATTAAATATTTTTTGAAAAGCAATAAAAGTCAGTAAAAAAAAATCATACTTAAATCCAGTTGCTAATTTTACCAAGTTACCATTTATCACGCGATTGTAACATTGACTTTAACATTAAGCTCTTGCGTTCATCCTCATAATTGGAACCCAAGCCATATACCTAACTAAAATGTACAGACATCCAAAATTATTTTGAACTTTACTCTCGTCCATATAGACAAACATATGAGTGTCTCGCTTAAAACTGTCCTACATGAATGTGAAGTATTCCAAATGAAATATTTCATCAGGCACGCTTACATCTGCACACCGTTTATTGTTGAAATGTAGCGCTGAAGTGCTTCAAAGAAATTGCTAGGTGACTGACCTCTCCACTGTTTCCAAAACCAACACGCTTTCGTGACGATAATTCAACGCGAAAATTATTCGATCGTCGACCGGCGCACGAATTGGATTCCCAAACATTTCAATACAAACTAAATAGCAGACTACGTTAAAAACACCATAGAAAATTAATTCACCATCTGTATTGACTTGGATATTATGTAGCTCAAAAAGCGTGGGAGGACCCATTAGCATCCGCATATTGATAGTCTAAAACATAGGCAATTAAAGCTAACATTTCAATTTATTCGCTCTGCGAATAATTTTTCCATTATGTCAAAATAGTAATATATGCTACTTAAAATCTATATAATAGAATTGTTTATAAGTAAAAAAAATGAATATCTATACATTATTTTGATTGGACTACAAACAGTAGGAATTAGTAATAGCTGCACCCAGGCTAAAACCAATAGAAAGAAAGAAGATTACTTAGGAGTTTAGACTGTAACGTGCTATATACTTGTCCAAACGTCATTATTAAGAATGTATTCAATTCTTTATTATATAATAGAGCACCTTGTACCTAGACTTTATTTGAATAGTGTGTGACACATTCGAAACACGTTCTTCAGTGCTGAAGGCTGCACCTAAAGGTTCAACATTATATTTAAATTACACCTTGTGTACAGGTTTTGGGTGCTGCCCATTATAGCTATATTATTATTAACTCACTAGTTTACACATGAAAACCAGAAAGACGTGTTTAGGTAGAGCGTGAAGTTTTATGGAGTACATTCCAAGTTATTAAGTACTTGAAGTCATACTATTTAACTAAAACGTCTTGAGCGTCACTAGATTCCCTGCAAATTTGGAATCACCGCAGACGTTTTGGAACAGTTGGACGCACCAGCTTCAGACTTTGAAGAAGCTTTTTGATCCTATAATTGGTGATATTGTACCGTTAGAATCTCAGTAAAGAGTGATATTACTTGATAAAGAATCAGAGCTTTTACATACCTAGATGCTTTTGATTCCTTTTACAATCTCGTTTCGAGAGTCTGCACATACTATCTCGAGCGTAGGTTTTATTTGCCAGACTTCCGAACTATATTTATATACAGAAGACCAAATAGGAGTATGTGGTTTATTAGAAAGATTATTCCGATCGAGACTTCAGTTGTGTGTTGAATGTTGTGCCTACTAATGATGTCATTTTGTGCCACTGTAAGTATCAACATTTTAAGTTTATGATAAGTATCCATGACCATGTTAGTCCAAGAATATGATGTTGATGTGTATTTCTTTGGTTTATGGTGGGCTAGTTAGACCTCTACTTTTTGAATATAATAAACAAACATAGGAATCGTACATGTCTAGGTTTTCTCAATACAGTTGTATGGCTTTTGAAATTTCACCGCTGTCACGTTACGTCTTATTTTAAGGCATTGTTGTGTGTTACTCAAATAAGGTAACTAAATAACTATTGCCTATCTAGACCAAGTTACATGTTGGATTGGTCATCAAAAGAGTATTGTTAAAAGATGAGATGGCTGCATGACTCGTGCAATGTTACGCACGGCTCAGCCTATTGACATTACAAAACACGCGATTGGTATGGTCACGCGCAGGAAGCATCTGCCGGCTACGCAAGCGCAGTCGAGCGTGGCGAGCTCCCGTGACGGAACCGTTCATTCCAGAATTTTTGGATATAAAATAATAAAACATTTTAGAAAGCACAATATTGCTTTTCAATTGCTTTACGATACACTTGTATTGTGTACACTGTTTCAACATGTTCATCTGACTTAAGGGATGTGGTTGACTGGTTGGGGCTCGAGCGTCCATAAATAATACTAGGATACTGTTTTGACCTGATCAGGTATGGAACTGGGTGACATTATTTAACAACTACATTTTATGTGAAAAATACCCTTTCTATACCCTAGCTGTATAATGCACTACTGGATTAGCCCAACTCAAAAGTTCAAAGAGTTATACTGTATTACTTGACATATAGTCCTGAAAATGGCTTGAATCGTTTATGGTACACCACCGGCAGGTAAGGTGACGTGAGCTTAGATTTAAATCACGTGAAATTGTGCTGAACTCATGTACATATTAAAACGAAAGCACATAGATACACTGGAGGCAGCTATGCAAAAAAGTGGCTATCCTAATTTAATTTTTAAAATGAATCCTTTACTTTTAAGCTGAACCTGTGTAACTAAATTGCTAGGCGTTTAGAATTTAACATAGGGATTTTTCACCTTTGTTCTCTTTTTAACACAACAGATTATATTTCAGGAAAATATATAATATTTACAAACACGAAACGGAGACTTAAGGTACGGTTCGACCAATGTCGTTGTTATGGTGTTGTTTTTGCATTATAATTCATAATACCCGGAATTCAGTGCGATAATGTCTACCTTATCCGAATTTGACATTCAAAACATTTAAGAAATTACATTCAAACAAAATGAGGGTGAATAAAACGCGGCGTAAACGTGATCTGAACCCGTAAAAACTAAATTTTATTCAGGAGAAATGTTGACCGTTGACGCGGTGCTATTCAAAAAACTCGATAAAAACATGAAAAGAAAACAATATCGCTCCGTACTTCGACTACGGTTCCAAAATAAGCGAGCAGATAGTGAAAAAACAACCTTGTTATCTTCAATTAGTTTCCGAAGAGTGCTGCCGAGGTCTGAATCATAAAGTGGGCGCAATAGCTGATATAGTTGGGAGCACAGACATTCGAATATACAATTAGACTGGACAAGCCGCCAAGTTTATAGGCAGTCCCAGTGTCGCAATTTCTTTTCGGTTCTTACCTGTGAAAAGTTATTATATTTCTTGGTAAATTTACTGATTCCTTGCGATGATGGCATGTTACAATTGCGCAGGATGGCATTTTGGGAAAAAACGGTAATTTCTTCAAATATTCGTGCGTCTTGACTCGTCTCACAGAACGTAAACTGGCAGCCGGTGTATGCTCGTTGAGCTTACATTTGTCGCACTTAAAAACGCGGCTTGCCCTATCTCCTGTATTGGGAAATCTGTGGTTGGGAGCAACAGAATGAGAATCCGGTTTGAAAAACACAGCTTGCGGTCCAGCGGCCGACATTGCGCGGTCGCGGCTGAGAAAAGGAAAAAGGGTCAAGTTACTACGTGGCGTGGTGCAACCCTACACCATGTACAAACTTGCCATAAATATACCTCAGTACCTACGTCACTCAACGCTTCATCCGGGAAGGGAGTTGCACATGTACGCACGTACAACCATAAACTGTTTAACATAAGGGTCAAATTAGCGTAAAAGCAGCAAGCAAGCGTGAGGCTGCCCTTACATAAATAAAGGTCAAACCCTAACAAAGGGAACTGAATATTTAAGTGCCAAAGGATCCCTCAAAATACTAACCACCGTTGATGCTTCGAGGTTTTTTTTACGTAAAAGCACTTAACAACAATTTTCTTTTTTTTTGCAACGAAAAGTTCATTGAGGCATGCTTAGTGCATGTCAAGTTTCCATTTCTGCTGGATTCCGTAGACTATAAATTATGCACATTTCGTTTATGGTAGTTCAAGAAAATAATGCTCAATTGTAAGAGTAATATTATTATTAACACCAATTTAGAATGATGCTTAAATATACTTTGGTATTTCTAAAGATTTTTTCCTTTATTATAATCTTTTTTTTGTTGACTTTTTATGCTAATTCTTATACTTTTAATTCTTTATTATCTACGGTGAAGGATAACATCGTGAGGAAACCTGCGCACGCTTGCAAAGACATTCAATGGTTGTGTGTGAAGTCGGCCAATGATGATGATGATGATATTATTAATATATATACAATAACTGAGGATGACTATGTATCAGTTTATCAACAATACAGGGTAGCTAATAGTTAGCCTGTATTGTTACTTTAAACTCATATATTTATGACGCCATAACTGTTAATGCCCGATACCTAAAGGTATAGCTGTGGAATTGCTGGGTACCAACTGTAACTCAACAGATAGCCTAATATCAATGATGTAAAAAAGTATGGATTCGTTATTTGCTCACAAAAACAAGTGGTCCGAATGCAATGACACAACACATACACATATTTCGAATTTCGAACACATTTACCTAAACAAAAGAGTACTAACCACAGACATCCGAATATACAATTAGACTGGACGAGCCGCCAAGTTTATAGGCAGTCCCAGTGTCGCAATTTCTTTTCGGTTCTTACCTGTGAAAAGTTATTATATTTCTTGGTAAATTTACTGATTCCTTGCGATGATGGCATGTTACAATTGCACAGGATGGCATTTTGGGAAAAAACGGTAATTTCTTCTAATATTCGTGCGTCTTGACTCGTCTCACAGAGCGTAAACTGGCAGCCAGTGTATGTTCGTTGAGCTTACATTTGTCGCACTTAAAAACGCGGCTTGCCCTATCTCCTGTATTGGGAAATCTGTGGTACTAACTGTCCTCTCTTCGGCGGTTCGTTTTTTAGGCACGGATGGCGTATCTACCTTTATATATACAGAATATCATTGCATAATATTATAAGTCAGAACGGTCATTTGGTACCATTATTGTTATATAGGCGACAGTGTCATATACCACCAGCAAGTCAAGCAGGATCAATTATAAACAATTAACTAAGTGATGAATGATAACTAATTGCTAGCTTACTTCATTGAATAAAAACATGTGATTCCTTACATTTCATTGTAACATTACAAGCCGTTACATTTTTAATCATGGCATTTTGCCACGAGTAATGTTACCATTTAAAAAAAATCGAAGCTTATTAACTTCTTTTGCAATTAAAAAATAAAACGTACGGTATACGGGACTCGGTTCGATCTATTCGAACTTTATAGTGCGGTCGACAGCAATTACAACTTTTTGCTACAGGAGCCAGTCATGTGTACAGTTCCTTCGCGAAGACTGACTAGTTTTTTGTGATATATTTTATTACACGCTGCGGTGCTGTGTAACTTGACTCGGTACTAAGTGACAAATTGAAATGAACTTAATACAGGTCTTTGAACTTTGTATGTGCTCAACTTTCGTACTTTACAACAATTTACTTAAAACTTGTGAATATTTTATAACTAGTATTTCTATAACTAATTTTGGAGGCTTATAGTTTGTTCGAATAAAGTTTTCTGTTTTCATAAGTATCAATATTCAAAGTATTAAGATTAAAAATAAATCATTCAATACTTAGTTCTTTTTTTAAATAAAGTATGTACATAATGTTCTTCAATTGTAACAATTATAGAAACAGCTTCATAGATACGGAAAAATATATTTTCCCAAAACATTATCATAATAAACAAATAAACAAGGAAGATGTCTAATTCCCGGCTTAAACAAAATATCGCAATATCATCGCCATTTTGAAAGCCACAATCCAAGCGGAGACTGAGTCAGTTGCGCGACTTTCTTTTAGTCTTTCATTCCGTGAAACTGGTGCGATCGTAGAATCACTACACTACAGTGATTCACGTCTTCGTGACTAACTAGAAGCTGGCAAAAAACCTAACAAATTCAACAAACAGGTACATCTCATAATCATTTGGTCACGCAAATAGCTTTAATTCCAATTCAAACAAAAGATTTCACGTAGTCAATAAAATATTTCTCATCATTAAAATGGTAGAAATTATAGATCACTTTGTTACATTTTGATTATTTATTTTGTGTACTAACCAAGTAATGTACGTGTATTTTTTCAGTTAACACAATGAGACTGCTGAGGCTATTGAAATGGTAAGAAGACTTTTTGTTACTTGTATTTACGGTTTTTACGTTATTGTCATTGTTGAAGAGGTCATGAAAATAAAATGCGTTGAATGAATAATATCGTTAATTGTAAAAAGCGTTCTAGGGTGAACGTTAAAGCCATTTATTGATACTTTCAACGTGGCATCTCTAGAAAGTAAACTTATCAGTTAATCGTCTCAATGTCTCTAATGTTATAGACATAAAGTTCAAAATTTAAGATCGTTAACCCAGACTTGAGATATATTTTTGCTACAAATTTCAAATTAGATTTGATCGATTGATGTTACTTATGTGTAAACCAAAATTAATAAAACTGCCTACATTTAGCATACATTTGTTGAAAACTGTAATATTATTCATGTTCTGAGCTTGCCTTTATACATGTTCTGTGCTCCCATTTAGAGCTTTTTTATTAAAAAAAACTAAATGCCTTAAAAACTCTTCGCTGAAATATATATTATTAAGATTTAAAGTGAAATGTATTTTTGCCAAAGCTTCAGTCTAACACGGCTAAGGTCATAAAATACAGAAATTCTAAGTTCATCATTTGTATACCTACTGTTAATTTAAATGCTTAATGTCAAAAACATGTTTAAAAATGATTATACAATACATAAGAACTTCAAATACAAAACCTTTTAATTTTAAAGTAATAGGTATTGACATTTTATTTAAACTTGGAGAAACTTAACTTTGATTTTTGCATGTTATTTATAACTTCTAAATATTTACCCAATGTAACGATTCAAAATTAACTTGCTAAAAATTCTACCGATACCTTATATAAAATCGTTGTTAATTTTATAAATAATATCTTAAATATTTGTATAACACGATTACATGAGCATCATTATTTAGAGTAGGTACCTTTGACGTTACTCCCCCTAATTTCTTATTAATTATGGTTCTCCTCAATCCGCATCCAAACTTACTAAATATATTAATAATAATTAGGTAATGTAAATTAATCCACTCTCCATCAATTAAAGTGTTTTGTATAACCTAATACTCAGTTTGGTCCACACTTTTTTTGAACTGATTGGAATAAAAGCTACAATATGTGAATTTTGAAATGTTTATTTTCTTCTTATTAACATACAGGTATAAAAATCATAGTATAGATTTCGTTCTGACATTTATTATTGGCTGGAATATTAATTATGAAATATCTTTAAGAGGACAATATGCCCAGTTTCAATTTATCTTTGAAAGGAGACCCTTTTAAGAATATTGTTATCCTCAAGTGCTTCAAGTTGATGAACTGCTTAAGGAAAATAAATAATTGAACTTTAAAATGAAAATTTCATAGGAATGCAAAAGCGTAATTAAAAAGATAATTTTAAAGTTTGAGTAGAATTTTAACTAAATATGAACCAATACCATCATTGAAGTAACTATTTCAAAAATTGCATAGCCAATAAAATTAATATTCCATATCTTTATTGCACTCCATAAGTAACATAGATGTTAAAACAATATAGGTAAGTACATTTATGGACCCTGTAGGGCACGGCAAGTAGGAGAGACGAGGAGTCACCTTGGGCTCATATTATTCAAACAATATATAATAATTAAGGCCTTTATTATTAAGGCCTAGACTGACCTGACATTTATATTTTTATTATTCCAATATTTATTGATTCATAATTATTTGGATGTAAATTAAATGTATTTATGTGCAGAAATATAATTATAATTAATTTTAATATATATAATTCATAATTCATTTATTCACTTAAATTTGCAACAGTGGTATACAACTTACAAGTCACACATAATAAGTAGCAGTTGTCATTGCTAGTTCCAAATTTACCTTTTCAAGGTGTTAGTGATATTATAAAATAGGACATAGTTTAACTTCATCTCACAATTCTGTACGTTTTTTAATTATATATACATTAACAATTGAATTCATAAATCATAATAACAATTGAATTATAAATAATAATTACAATTTAATATAAAATTAAGATCAATAAAAATAATAATTAAAAAAAAAAAAACAAATATATTCAATAGTCATGCGTCCTAATCTACTAAATAACATCAAAATATCCATATTCAATTTACAGGCTTTTGTCGTCAAATATTCTTTTAAGCAGTAGTATGCCTTCGACACTAGTAGTTTTTCCAAACTTCTTTCAATTTGATACCCTGGAGACATTTAAATGAGTATGACAGGTGATTATATATTTTAATAGCCATAAAGTATGGACCATTTTTATACACTGAGAGGCGTGCCAAAGGAATTATTAAATTATTTTCACGCCGTGATCCGCATTTTCCAGGTAAATCACCGACTCTTTCAAAGTGCTCAGGGTATTTTTTTACCATACGGCATATTTCAAAATGTACAAACCAGTGACAGTCAGAACTTTCAGCTTTACAAACAGCGGCCTACAAGAGTCTCTTGGTGCAGTGTGTGTTATATTCTTAGACATCTCTTTTGTAGGATCAGCACTGATTGCACATTGGTGGCGTTCCCTACAGTGTTATCCCATATCTTATCCAGGCAGCAGCGTGGCTATGGTACGCTATCAGGGCACATTCAACGTTTGTGTCCTTACGAAGCTCGCGCAGTGCAATACGAAAATTTGCTCAGTTTAGACACCACCGTATCGACGTGGTTTTTCCAGGTCATGGTTGAATCCATAGTAATGCCCAGGAGTTTAAACGTACTCACCTCTTCAATGTTTTGACCGTCGATAGACAATGAAGAGTTAATCCCTAGTCTCTGGTATGGTCGAATTGCATAATTTTTGTTTTCTGAAGATTTAGTATTAGGCCTATATTATTTAAATGTTCTGTAATCTTGCAGAGAAATTCTTTAATGTGTCATGTAATGCATTTGGGTTATTATAGCTGCCAGAACAATGAGGGTTGCGTCATCCGCGAACATTATTACCTTCTGGGGTTCCATAACAGATGGCAAATCGTTGATGTAGGCTAGAAATAGCAAACAACCGATAACACTACCTTGTGGGATTGATCCGGATACAGTTTTGATAGGAGACTTAAACTGATTAAATTCTCGCTTTGTTTCATTATAGTGTAATACCTGTACAAACTGCTTTCTATCTTTCAGGTAAGATGTAAGCCATTTTTCAGCTTGACCTCGTATGCCTAATGAATGTAATTTTTTTATTAGTACACTGTGTATATGTATCATATTCATACTAGGTGGTTTTGCGATTTTAATTTTATTTAGATTTTATTTGAATTTGAATTTAACTTTTAATGACTTCAATAAATTACTCAATGATTTTAATAAATTATTGTTATTCAGTTAAGATTATTATGAATAACATTTTATTGTTTTTTTTTTTAATTATTGACTTTTAAGTTATATGTATGCTTTTTATCTTAAATAAACGATTAGGTTTGATTAATACATCAATTAATATTATTGAATTCTTTTTCATCTAAAATTCTTGTATGGTATAGTAGTTTTTTTTATTTAATATTTGTTTTAATCGTTTAACAAACGTCTTTTCAATAGTTATATCTTTAATCTGGTTGGGTAATTTATTGTATATCTTAATAGACATTACATGGGGGCCTGATGCGTGCAATTCAAGGCACGAAGTAGGAAGTGTAAGTTTATTTTTGTGTCGCAGTGTATATTTAAATCTAGTTCTCTTGTTTATAAATTCCGGGTATTTTTTTACAAATTTGCATATCTCTAAAATATATATACACGGTAAGGTAAGTATTTTATATTTTTCAAAGAACGGTTTACAACTATCTATGTATATTGAATGTTAAAGATAATACGAATAAGCTTCTTCTGCATAGTGAAGAGGATGGATGCATCTGTGCTGTTTCATAGGTATTCAAAAAATATTCCTGCAACTTTGAGATACTTCTTTAAAAATACTGGCTATCATCATAAACATATTGCAATTAACAAGTACTTAATTGTATAAAAAAAGAAGTGCAACATGTTTCATCATTAAAATTCCACATATGAAAAACTCTAACAATTTTTTTCATTCAAGCAGCATACAAACTCTCCTACCGCTGACATTTAACCCTTTACAAACTGTGCTCATTACAAAAGTGGCCGTATAATTGAGGGTACACTTTGGCCGGTGATTAGCCTTACCCTAACCGGACCGAAACAAATCCACAAATTGCGCGGGAATCGGCGAGGTAGCCGTTTCTGCGATTCGACCGTGACTTGAGTTTACTTTTAAACGTGGGTTATTGTCATCGCAACCGGCTGTTGACCGTTTGGCGTCTAACACGGCGTATTTTGTAGCCAACCATTTAAAAGCTGCCTATTTAGTAGTATATATACTTTCTACTTTATTGTTCGTCTTAGATTAATGCTGAATATAATTAAAATAGAGAAAGCTTAAAGATGCCCAAAATTATGAATACCAGGAATATATAGGAAATGTTTGTTTAGTAGAGGACTTGTTACGCTAGTCTAATGATGAAAAAACAGCTCACCTTGGGGGAAATGGTTTCAGCTATTTTAAGACCATCAGTAGTCTTTGTAACCTAATCAGTAAGCTTACAACTAAGTTGGGTCAGGGACGTTACCATCATCTCTTAAAACAGTATTACAATAATATTGTTTCACCTTTTCTAGTACAAAAATGCTGACGTATCATTATAGTAATACTGATTTAAAAGATGGCGGTAACTCCCCTTGGAACAACTTAAGTCAAGTAAGAATACAAGATTCTCAATGATCTTTCTGTTGTCGTGATAGGAGAAGGAGAAATCAAGCTATTCAAAAGGACGGTCTTATGTTCCTATTCTCTCTTAGATATATATTTTGTAATTGGTATGTAAAATGTTCTAGCTGACACCAACGGCTTAGCCTGCCTTCCAATGCACGGAATTGTCTTCCATTTCGGACAATCAGTTGCTTCAGCCTGCAATATCATAACCAAACTGAAAAAATGTACATGTTCACTATGCTAATTTTCCTACGATCCACGGCCCTTGGATCAAGCAACGAAGAGATCGCTTAACCATTGGGGAAGTGACGCCCTTCTAAGCACGAAAACATGTTTCATTTTAGACAAGCAGATTATTTAGTCTACTATATTTTAACTAAACTGGGAAAAATCGTACCAAGTGACTTTTACTATGCGTTTCCCCCAAGAAATTCGTATCAAGACCCCTGAATCCAGCGATTGAAACCCAGCGCGCAAATCACTTTACCATAGGGGCGGTTCATCATCAGCTCATCAAATGTCCCCACCGAATGGCACGAGCCTACCCGTATAGGTGTATAGGCCTTAGTCGTCTACGAAGGCCCAGTGCGTTCGTAGGCGTGCGCAGGTTTCCTCACGATGTTTTCCTTGACCGTATGAGAGTCGAAGAAACGTAATTTAATTTTCGGAAATTCGTAAACATATCAGTACGGGGCGGGAATTGAACCTGTACCTTCCAGATCGGAAGGAAACAGTCCACACTATTTAGCCACCGACGGGGGCAGTTACGTGAACATTATTTGCAAATATAATAAAAATCCGAAGACGGTAAATGGTATTTAAGTTGTGTTAGAATCGCCTACATGAGCTCCCACACACGCCCACGGTGCGGACGACTTGCTTTCTTCTATTACCCGAGGTTAATATTTCAATGCACAAGGGCACCAGTTGAAACCAGATGATTGTTTGCTCAAGCACGGTTTCAATTTAAAGGTAAATAATACACATACGTTAAACAAACCAATAATACATTTTGAACTTTTACCGATAGATACCTACTTTATAACAAAAGATCTTTAAACAATGATTAGACACGAAGCATTTCAAAATGTTTATTTTATATAATCATCTTCTATAAAATATAACGTCAATATACCAACATGCGAAAGAACAATAATAAAACAATACGAAAGCATAATCATAAATAGTGTTATTAGTATAGGTAAGCCCTTGTACGTGTTGTGCTGTGTAACCGTGCATTTAATCATAAATCAGAGACTTTTTTATAAGGCCAATACGCTTTATAAGTCTCTTACTTTGTTTGACACATGATATATAATTATTCTTCTATTGCTATCTTATATTGCTTAAAACGAAAGCCTAAGTAAAGTATAAAAATTTGTTTTTGTAGAGTGACGTCCGGTTCATATTATGTCTTTAATGGCTTTATTTTATAAAATTAAATAAAGTGTGATTTTGGTATTATTGGTTTCTTTCAAATAAATATATATGGTATTGTATTTATTGAAATAACTCGTTTAGTCTACAATATAGTAAACTAAGTAATAACTGTCTCCAATGCATTGTTCCCGCTGCAATCTGATCAACTCTGATCTTTACTTACTCGTAATGCCCTAAGGTAATGTCGTGAGCTCGTATATTTTGAAATTATTATTGTAATTTAGTAATTTAGGCAAATCAATAACATTAATTAATGAATATCGATTGCCAATATAAATTCTATAATAAAGATAATATTTTGAAAAAATATAAAGTATAATACTATCGCTGTTTTTTTTTTTTATTGTGGGCGAACCGTTTCAGACTCCATTGCGCGGCCGCTACGGAGACTAACATTACTTCATTTTTTTAAAAAGTCTCCTTCAATTCTCTCTAGCCATATCAAAGATAACCCGGAACAAACAGATAGACGGACAGACACACAAACATTTCAAAAATTGATATTTTGTAGTTTGTACCGTAAATACATTCATATTAATGAAGAAAAAAATGGTTATTTCAGTATTATAAACAAAAAATTCAATTTAATGAATATCCTTAGATTATTTTTTCGAAATCCTTAGATTCACTGGCCAAACAGTAGCCCATTTCTTTGGAAGGCATGCATGGGGCCGCAGCCAATAGCATAGATAACCTTTTCCTTATGTTTAATCTTTGTATGGGTAACCCATGACGAATGCCATCAAAGAATGTACATTATGATACTACAATACATGATGACTCCCGCAGGTGTTAAAACTTTTACAAACCACTGGGCTATGGTACTGGTTTTGGTAGACTGACAATCTGGGCTATGGCAGATATTAAACACGCAGGTGGTCACCTGCAATTAATCTAGTCTTAAAGTAAAAAAGCGACAGGCGGCGACTCGCTGCGGCTAGGTGGGCTCCTATAGTCGCCTGCAGTGGAGCTGTCGCCTACATAAGCGCACGCCCACATAGACGCACGCGGCTTGGGGTGTCGAGAGGTGCGGCACCGATTTCACCATCGCGAGTAATCTCCGAGCGGGTTTTCCCTTTATTGCACCTTAAGACACTTCCATCTCAGAGCTCAATAACTCTAGCATCTCACTCCCAACGATCAATCAAGCAGAAGTTGATGTGGTACCCGTGGGGTTCACTTCGCCCACTGGCTTTCCGGAGCACCGGACCGAGGTGCGCGCCACACACCATCAGCTCGCAATAAGCTGCCCGACGAATACTGACTACACCGATGGCAAGCATTAAGCTATTATGATGCTTGATGCTGAATTACATGGTGATGGGCTCGATTGTTATCATTATGCCATGGTAATTATATACTTATAACTGGGATTGTTTGAATTATTTTAAATCTATCAAGCTCTTCTGTATTATTCACTATTCGGCAAAATACACCGTAATGAAAGAAGGTAATGAAAGAAGGAACTCAAAATCTAGGTACAAATTATAATAATATCTTTAAAAAAAATTAATATTTCAGAGACATCGTATTAGGCAAACGTCAACCCTCGTCGAGACAACAAATATAATAAGTGACATAAAACAATTGACATTATCGCCTAAAGTAAATGTAAAAAGGGTCTTCAAATATTTTTATATCAATACTTTGATAAAAATGTTTTGAAGACGTGTAATTAAAAATTTCAGTGTTTAGAGTGTGTGAGAGCCATTTTTCGATAATGGAAACAATCCAAGCGTAGTGTTTTGTTGAATGAATGTTCTATGGCGCCTAGTAAAAAACGCTGCAATGGCCGATTGATTGATTGAAACTTCACCGTAAAACAACTTAACGATAAATGTTTTGGGGAAGCGTTTTTTTATATAGGATTTTTCGCTGTTGGCTGTAAATAACCTTCACAGCGTCACCGGACAATTATACAGATGACTCTCAGTCTAAGGGAAATAACGAAAGACCTAGTCTAGCAGTACGATTGCAATACCTTAGTGATTGGACTAAGCTGCGCACTAAATCTTTAGTCTTGAAAAACTTTTGAAAACAATCAAATCATTTGGATGAGCGCTACAGTCAAATTCTCAATATTTAGCCAAGTCAATATACTTAACTAAATAAAAATCTTATTATGCAACAATGATTATACATGTCATAGTAGTAGAGACATATATAATATCGATTACGATAGGTCGAAGAGAGAGGTACGAGTAGGTAATACAAAATTAATTAGTAATGCTGTTATATGACTTTTGTTATATGAGTAGATATAAAACAATGGAATTTTTAACAAAAATATCTTTGATCGAAAGTGAATGCCAATGATACCTAAAGCGTCAGAAACCATAGATTTTCTATTGTTCTGGCTGAATCCCTGGCGTTCAAACGGCTGATCTACTAAAACAAATTCAAATTTCAGTTCGTTATTAATGAATCACTTGAAAACAGAACAGTCTGCTACAGAAGCTATAGAGCTTAATCCATTAATATTGATCTGTCTTTAAAATACTGTCTGGCAATATGATTGATAACTTATATGTATTTACGTCTAAGAGCTAAGTAATTTCTATGTTAATAGACGTATAACATGCGAGAATATCTAATTAAACAAATCGACAAGTTTATCCGCGCAGTGCGAGCTATTCTCGACGGCGAAGGAAAGGTTTAACCCTGAGGTCGAACTTGAAAAGTCGGAGCCTGGAATCTCTCGAGGCGCGCCTTTGAACTTGCAAATGTTCTCTTAAAGGATACACGCTAATTAAACTTGATTAATACATCTCACTTGTATACAGCGAATGTAAGAGTTCATCTTCGAAATCCAATCAATCTCGGGGCACGGTATTGCCCCCGCCAAGACGAGTCAAATGAAGCGCAAGGGCACTACCTACCTTTTGTCAATGTGTTTCATCGTTTTATTTACTCTCATGGAGTTGGTTTTCGATGTACCAGATAGTTTCTCAGCAGTCTACACGACCTAACTCTATCAACCCGTACTTTAACAAATTATTCATATCATAGACATTATATTTTACAAAAATAAATTTAAATGTTTTAAAATATTTTCAGAAATATGTAAGTGTAGAGACCAAAATCTTATTTAAAATAATATTATGATATAATTAGTGGATTCAGTAAGCAACAGCTAACATAATATTATAACTAAAATGATATTGTAATAGCTGCTAATACCGTTGCAGGCTCCGATAATGTCATCACTTGCAACTGTTATCAATTAATCGGTGTAATTAACGACCCATCATGCCCAGCCGGCGAAATAAATTCACAGCGTTGATGATACCACTTTGATTAATAGAACAGCCTCCGCGGTTAAGGATAGTAACTATGTATCACACATTACATACTTTGCGGTCTGATGCAGAACATTAGCAAGGTCTACGAATTTTCTGAATATATTGCGACAATTTGGCTTACAAGTTCTTTGTTCGCACAGCGGAGTCTTAAAATTATATTATGTGTAACCCTAAAATGTATGCCTTTAAGCATTTAGTCTTTGTGTATCAGAAAATTTAAAAATAGAAGGCTTTTAATACTTGACGTAACCGAGCCTTGTTTTTGTTTTTGAACAGAAAGCTTACAGGCAGCCCGTACAAGGTGACACCGCCGCCTATTAACTTTTGCACCCGAGTCTTAGAAATACGATGTCGGCCACTTGTGAATTGAAAAATGTGTTACATCCCTAATTTTCTTAGAGACTTTTGTAAAGTGCTTGAATCGGCTTTTTAAAGTCTAGATTATCATATTTTTTATTAAAAAATATAAAATTATACTACCAAGTTAGTGTGCAGCCCCTCATCCAAAGTCTTCGATTATACACTAACAATGTTGTGTTAAAAGTAGATAAACTCGGTCATTAGTAGGTCAAGTATACAAATGTAATCATTAAACTCGTCTCCATGATACATATCTACGTAATGCCATCTTTTACAACGATTTAACAAAATAATCGATAGAGATTCAAATGCAGAACTGTAACGTACTAAAAATGATGATATTGTTTTTCAAGTTTCTTGTATTACAAGTTGCCGTTGTTAGTTATACTCCAATAAACTGTATTCCAATTCTATTGTAGGTATAATCATAATCAATAATCCTGCTTTCAATATTATATCCAACGTGTAGATCGACTTTAAAAACAGCCACAGAAAAAAATATGCCAAAGATCTCACTCCAATTCAATAGTGAGGTCATTTTATAGCTAACAATGTTAAATATAGAAAGCTGACGTGATGGCAATGTTAAGTATAAGAAATTGTTAATGTTCTCGTGGGTCAAATTTATCTGACGTGATATATTGTAAAATGAAAACTTATAATCATCATTGTTGTGCAATGTTAAAGTTTTGCCATTAGGGGGAAACATATTAATGAACGCTGTCGGTTTACGTAGCCTTCGCCTGCCACAGCTTGGCTCTTCTGTTTGCCTATGGCTCACTTCCATTGTAACGCAGGAACTTGCTTGTAAGAAAATTAACCAGAATAATGTATCTCGGCGTTGATGAAGTAATAATGAAAATGGATCTCACACATTCAGCTTTCTATAGACGTTGAAAACAATGAGAGCTTCAATGTTATTTTATTGCATACGTACACGGATTGATTTAAAAATAGATACCTGTACTTATGAATATGGAAATTTAATTGTATTTTGAAAGATAGAGTCACAAACTATTCGTATTAATACAATAATACATACAAAAATCAAATAGTTGTTTGTTGAACTGGCTACATTGAGGTTATACAAGGTGGTAGGCTGGATAATTAGTCTCAATCAAAAAGTCTTTCTTGCCTTAGGTCTCCACCACTGGTTTGGACTGTAGTTTTCTACTGAGATGAATCCACCAAGAAGCTCAGTAGTTTCTTTTTAAAAACTTGTGTATTGAAAAGGTTTTTAGGATTTGTTTGTCTCCCAAAATGTTTTTTATTAAAAATATTATATATTTTATTTTATACAATACGCATCTATACAAAACATAAAAATTATTTACTTTTTCATATCATGATTTTTTTTCGTAATATATAAACAAAGTTATCAAGCAGTAAAATTAAAATACAATGCAGGCATGGAGATTAAAATGTCCATGAGATCTCATCATCGCGAAAGCTTATTCCATGTAAATTGTCTAGGTAGGTAACTAAAGCAGTGTCATATTAGTATGGTCCTGTGAAATAAGTGCGATGGAATGTCTTTTTCTGGTAGAAAGCACTGTGACTAGTAAAATATTATACGAGGGATATTTATGAAAATAATGAACTAACTACGTCATTCGACTTTTCATTCGTTTAATTCAACAGCGTGTTAATAAAGGTCTTAAAACCAATTTGTATTAGTGTCTTAACAGCCGATTTGTTGATCCATTGATGCCAGAGAGAGCGTTTTCCTATGTTTTGTATCCATGGAGATAATGGCAAAACTGCACTATCGTGGACTAAACCATAAGTCCAGCTGTGCACTTAATCATTGAAGTAAGGCTCTTAGTGACAATAGCTTCATCATCATCAGCGAATTAAACGCCTCCACCGACGTACGACGTATAGGGTGATTAGGCCTTAGTCATCCACGCAGGCCCAATGCGGGTTGAATGACTTCACGCACACCTTGAATCTCTTCGCTGGCATGCGTTTCCTCACGATGTTTTCCTTCACCGTAATGCATCGGATAACGTACATTAATTCCAAAAATTCGTAAACATATGGTACATGGCGGGATTTGAACTACAGCCCTCCCAGTAGGAGAGCAACAGTCCACACCATTGATCCACCGACGCTCTATAACAACAATAGTTTAATTTAATTCAAATCACTAATTAACACAATTGATGTAAGGAACAATCCGCAGACAACGTAATGCCAAAGTAACTCTGATAGAGTATTAAATGCATTTCTAAGAAAAACAACAGGGATGCTCTTAATTAACATACAAGGCTAGACGGCGACTGCTGTTGCAACTTGTTTATACCATCGGTTGCATAATTAATTTGGTAGGGTGGGAGTGTCGCAGGCAGGGTTGGCACAGGTTAGCTGGCTTCATGGTTTTCAAATGAGATTAACATAATTACTGTTAAATATAAATATTATTTACAAATTTAAGTTGCTCTGCTCTATAAAACCGATAAGATCAGTTTATTCATAGAAACAATAAGCATTAATATGCCGGAAAATATACAACTAAATACATGTAACCATAAGCCACATATTTTACAAACAATTACGGAGGTAGATAATTCTATCCGCCCATGCGCATTCCACAAATGTACATGCAAGTGCAAATTACGCGCTAGGTCAATAAATCTAGAACATTACATTTCACCAAATCAAGGCAACTGGGACACATCATTACGTGATACATATGTTCATCTTACCTTCGTCTAGAACATTCCACTTTCAATATATTGCATTCTTGTTTTAAATTACTACAGTAGTTTATTGTGTTTTCTATATCAAATGATAGTAGGAGCTACACTATATGTGCAAGCAAAATGAAAATAATTTATTCAACCTTAAGTAGAACCCCAAAAATATTTTAATTTGATATATCATCATCAGCTCCTTATATGTCACCATCATGGGCATGAATCTACCCGTATTGTTGTATAGGCCGTATTCGACCACGCGGGCCCAGTGCAGATTAGCCGACTTCACGCACAACCTTTGAATTTCTTCGTGAGCCTGTACAGGTTTCCTTACAATGGTATCCTTCGCCAGAGCGTCTAATAAGCATATAATTTAGAAAATTCGGAAACACATTGATATTTGGCGGATTTGAACCTGCACCCAGATCGGAATTCAACAGTCCACACATGTATTTATTTTATGAAGAAAATAATTGTTGTTAATGATAATCTTTCAATAGTTTTTTCTTTTATTTTTCAACCTTTCGCAGTCTACTACTGAAAATAGGTCTCCATATTGCGCAAGATATTCCGATATTTAGATAACATATTCAATATTAACCTACTATGTAAACCCCAAATTTTATGATACATAAATAAAATATAAGCCCTAGATATGCATGCGTATTTAAGCATGTTTACTCTGTATCTCTTATAATACCCATCATGCAAAAATATGACCCTTTTTGTTTGGCCTTAAGTGAACTAACGCGGAAATTACAGGTAAGCCACCTCAAAAAGATTCAACCGACCTCTGAAGCGGTTTAAAAAGAGTACCTCCAAAATATTTTTCGGACCACATTCAAAGTCAAGGGCGGCCTAGCTACTTTAAAATTCCATATAAAATTCAGTGGTCGTCGGCAACATTGCCATGTGGAAAAGTTTGTTTATTAAGTGAGGAAATAAAAATATCTTAAAGTGAATTCGTTTATGTTAAGCTACTCATTTAGCCAATTTAAATATAAAACATTATTGTGCCCATATACAACCTGTCCTCCCGACATATACATTGGTCTTGCTAAAGGGTGAGACAGTAACTTAACGAAATTATTTAAAAACCAAATTAACAACAACACTTTATTTCCAAATTGAAATATCAGATTGGAAACAGTAGCAACTTACTATTGGATGGTTCTATGTATTTTTGATATATACCCGACTGCCGTAGGACTGTTATGTTTTTCACGCGTATGTATTTAGAGATGTCGTTGGATTTGTTTTCATAGCGCGAGTGTTACTGGGTACATTAAAAGTAAAAAATAATAATGGTGGATTTTGAAGGCCATTTTGTGTGTTTACAAAATCTTATCCTATCCTATCGTGTGGGGTATCGTTGAATAGGTCTTTCTAAAAAAGTATAAGTGTGTGAAAACCGTTTTGCGATACAACTCTTCATTTACGAATATTGAGCTTAAAATGATATTGTTTAATAAAATAAAAAACACAGTATTCGAAACTTAACTTAAACTGAAATAAAAATTGACAATTACAAATAAACAAAAACGAGACTGGCTCCAAAGCCTCAATTGCAAACAGTTTTTATGATCTGTAATTTGGGATTTTTATTAGGGTCACATTTACTGTCGAATATAAACACGCTCGCAATCTTTTCTCAAAATACTTTAGTAATCATATTATATATTCCTTTCTCTTTGATGTTGTTGTTTTGTAGGTTAGATACATATTGCTTTATGATGAGCTAACTGTATGTACAAAGCATTATCTTCATATTGTTTATATATGTGAGACTTATTTTTATATATTACACGACTATGATAGCAACTTAGTAACATTTCTACTATAATATCAACATCGCAGAAAAAAATTAGTCTCAATATCCAATAGGTGAGGAAACCTTCATGCACGCCTGCGAAGAGATTCGAAGGTTGTGTGTGAAGTCGTCCAATCCGCACTGGGCCCGCGTGGATTACTAAGGCCTAATCACCCTACACGGGTAGGCTCGTGCCCCTCGGTGTGGACGTTTAATAAGCTGATGATGATGATCCAATAGGTACTGTGAAACTCAACTGGCGATGGTTATGTTCCTTATATGTAGTTCCTAGGCCCTGAAGCTGGCAAACAGTGGATGAACGGAAACTTTTTATTTATTCGATGCACAAAGAAACGGTTTTCAAAAACTATGGCTCCCATCCCCATTTTCGTATGAATGAAGGTTGCAAGCAAGATATAAAGTCTAATAAAAACGCAAACTCTCAAGTTAAATAAACGTAGTCGTAGATTCTTATGTCATTACTTTACTAAGAAATCTATAGGGAACAATAAGGTCAATTACAGCCGTGAACCTTAGTGAGAACTCCCGGATCGGAAATGATTTAGTTAACTTTATAGCACTATAAACATTTTCTATTATAAGTCCTCACTATATCTTTATCTACGCTCTACAAGATAAACCCACCTCCTTTTCTTCCTAAACCAGTTAACGCCTAAGCGCATAGATACTCGTAGGTACATGTTAGAGCGGACGTCCCGCCTGATCACTGCACCTATCCTTTTCTTCTTAAAATTTTTAAAAAGAAAGCAATGATGATTAAGTAAATTTACTTTCCACTACTTGGTAAATTTTTCTTGTCTTGTTTGGTTCCGGAGCTCATATTTTTGAATGGCAGGGGCTAGTTTCATTTACTAAAATACGAGAACGAGTTTCATACAATTATAGTTTTTAACATGGTTCCCCTTTCCTGGTTACGAAAAGAGAATATCATTTTTACGCAGCTGAATATGATATTATATGTCTTCTTATCGACTTTTAGCTTCCCACCTTAAAAACTGCGAAAAACTTAAGGTTTTGGAGACTGATTTCTGAAATAGAATGATGCAAGATTTTATGTTAGTGGCAATAGTCCGCACACCAATGTTAAGCTAGTAATAATACTTTACTAAGTTGATGAGATAACCCATGTTCCCAATAAAGATTACATTTACATCTATAACATCATCATCATCATAAATCCGTAGAGTATAGCTCAGTTAAGCTCCACAGTGAGTTGTTTTCCTCGTACACAATGCATGAGCTACCACAAATCCATACAGAATTCATATGCAATTCATCGAACGCATATTGTTCGTGTTAGTTGTATGAATATTAATTTGATCAATATTGATACGTGACACATCACCGAGGCAATGGATCTTTTGTTTTACGTCCTTCATATCCTTAATTGATGATAGGAAATGCGTCTTATGCGCACCCGTATATTATAATGATGATATGCCATGTACGTTAATGGCATGCTTTGTTCGCTTGCACATTTTGGACTATTTTTTAGCACTTTAGTAATTAAACATAACCTTTTATTATCAACCTGTAACGTCCCACTGCAGGGACAAGGCCTCCTCACACAGCATAGCTATGAAAAGATTGGTACATAACCCAACACGCGGGCCCAATGCGGATTGGTGGCTAAATATAATATCAATCTGTTATTTATTAGAAATTTAACTCCTAAGGCTTGGAAATTTGTTGTCTTCTTAATGAGTAGAAAATTCTCCATACTTTTAAAAAATCTACACATAAAAATATGTAATTGGTGTATCCGCCTTCTTTCAAACTCTTTGCCCTTTTTAGACTTCATCATTTACTTTCGGGCTGTGCTCGTTCCTGTTACTTCATCATCTTAATGTGTACTCCGAAGCAAGAAATTATCTGTCAGGTGATTCACCCTTTTATGTCCTAACCAGATAACTCTATAGATTCTTTAATGAGCATTTATAAACCTCACCACATATACCTACAATACAATCACCATACCTCAGAAAATGGAACAACTTCTATCTTGCCCGAACTGTTCTACTTCGTGCGGTTGTCAGGACCTCTGGTTGGCAAATGAAGACCGATCAAAGTGGCCCAATAAGTAAATAAATAATAAAAATCCACTGACATTCAAACAGCGCCATCTAGCCCCAAGTTAAGTCTGTATTATGGATACTAAACAACGGATAAACATACTTCTATAATTTTTTGTTGTAAAATACACATATTATACATAGAGACACCCAGACCATTACAAACAGACATGTTATTGCACACAAATGTTTGTACTGCCCGGGGATCGAACCCGGAACATTTGGTGTAGCAGCCGGCGCCTGGACCATTGCACCACATGGGTCGTCATATTGCTCGCGTTACCATATTTAACTTGTGTATCCATATCGACTCGATAATAAAAATATACCTAGTATGGTTAAATTGTAGTGTGTATACTACGGGTTCACGAGTTCAACTCACTGCCAAGTTGAACAATTGTTTTATTATTTAAACTTTACCTGCTCTTGTTATGTCTATCTTGAATAAGCAGAACACTGTTTCAATGTTTGTCGTGTTTACTCTCAATTAAATCGGTTATTGTAAAGCACCGCAAGTTTATAATCGTGCCGTTACAAAAATACAAGAACATTATTGCTATGCATCGCCTCGAAGATCGTTTTTTTATTTATTATGATATAAAATGTGACGCTCACCCCAAAGTAAGTGATACGCCTGAGTGATTTGTACATTACATAATAAAACGTTATTATTAAA
>PQWD01009111.1:0-31286 GCA_019425675.1 Leucinodes orbonalis | reverse complement strand
GATATTAGATCTCAATACCTACGAGCCAAATCTGAATCTACACAGCCCTAACTCTACCGACCTAATTTTAACAAACAACAACATTAACACACAATAAGCATTTTATAGGAGTCCCCATGAAACAAACAATACATTATTTACCTAAGGAGTCCCCGTATTTAACTGACGTTCAGTATAGATAGGTACGTCCAAAAAAGTAATATCGACATCAAATGCTCGTAACACAAAGTGAAGGACCCAGACTGTTATTTCTTATCGAGTGAATAGTCAGTGTGCCGTCGTTCCGGTAAGAGTACTCGCAAATGACTCGGCGCTCGGCGAGTGTTCCGGCCGCCTCCGGCCTTTAGACCCTTCCGCCCCAACGAGCCGTATCAGCGATATCGAAAAAACATCACACAATTCGAAAAAAAGTTGTCACTGAAGAGCACAATGTTCGTATTTAAGTCGATAAACGGCGTGCTAACTTGTACCGGTAAGAAATGTACTTCAAGCGTTCTTAGTTTAAATGAATACCATTCGGGACATTGTTTTGCTATGGCATTAAAACACAAACACGTGAGATGATAATCAATTGAAGAATAATATATCTTTTGTAGACCTGCACATTTAATATGAATTTTTACGTTTACGTTTTCATGACTTATAATAGAACTTGAAGTTAAAAAATCATATAAAAATGAATCTCAGTAACTTTTGTAAGTGACAGTTACTATTAACCACCAAGTGAGTTGTCTGCGTTTGATAAAATGTTTAAATTAAATAATTTGTTCATCTAAATTCTTTTTTTTATCCTTTATAAAATTGGTTTTATTAGCGACAGTTATCGTTAGAGTGGATTCCTAGTCAAGTCAGATTACCCAGAGTTCTAGAAAAAGCTGTTTTGTTCTAGAAAAATTGAAGTTGCTACCTTTTCATGTAATTATGAAACATAAAATACAAACAACAGTACTACACAAATTATAACATATTATCTTGTAAATTTAAATAAATTGATGTCACCTGTGTTGGTTGAACCTTTAAGAATTGATATTAATGGAAGCATGAGTAAGTAAGCAAATATTGTCGCCATGCCATATTTCATGCGTAATAGTCATCAGTGTCATTTGAAATAAGTGGTTAAAGGGATCTTGCGAGGTACTTTGCATCGTTTCATATGACTTATTCGTACAATACTGCTATCTACCATCTTTCTCGAAATTCAAAGTTTATATCTCAACTATCAAGCAGCCACATATACATGAATAAGGGGAGAAGCGAAAGACTTGTGACTTTGACTAAGTTTGTTCTTAGACTATTTGAACAAATAAGGATCTTCTTAATGATCAAATTTAGTTGATGCAATGTGATTAACCTCTTGCAGTCCAGTGCAAGACATAGGTCTCCCCGATTTTGCGCCGGATAACACGGTCCTCCGCTTTCTACATCATAATAATACACTACGTCATAAATAATTTAATTTAAGCAAACTTACAACTGGTACTGGGCCAGGCGGCGTGGCAAATGATGGTTCTTAGAAATTAAAGCAAAATTTGTTGACAAATTATAATCATTCAAAGTCTACGTCATAATGAGTAGAGATGATAAGTATTCTTAACATTTTGTAAATCTATATTATTTACCATTAAGTAGCATCTCCAAAATCTACATGCTATATAACAGGCTAGAAACTTTCCGCGGCTACAAATATCGTAGTGAAACAGTGGTCAAATTTAAAACGGTGCATCCATTGTTCAGTAAGTTGGCAACGGGCTAGTGTAAACAAAGAGCAGGAATGACCCCGCAGACAAAGCGTTGGCTGGTCAAGTTCGCCAATTTGCAGCCAACGGTCCGCGGCGGCAATATCTCCGCGCCCGCCGCATTGCGACCGGCCTTTGTTGCGCTCACCCAAACACCATTATGCAAAATAAATCGCTTTTAACTTAAGTAATGAATGTGGTAATTATAACATAACGCTAGCCCAACGTTAATGTTGCGTGGCCACATAAGCAATATAACGGAAGAAGGTTGTATTTCATGTTGAGTACAAGGCAAGTGCACCTCGTTAGTCCTGTTGTTATGATAACGAATTTGCAATAGGCGAAAACGGTGATATTGTCGGGCCACGCCGACTAACGAAATGCGAAAAGTTACGAACTAAACCGTTACACGAAAACGGTTCCGGACATCTGCCTGGAGGACGTGCCAAATGTGTAAAAAGTACACTTTAATAAGGACGCTCCGGAATTTATATTAGACTTTGAAAGAAACTGTGATCGCCCAGCCGGTGTGTAAACTATGAACATTAGTAAAGAAACCAAAGCAGTATACAAAATTTTGATTTCGTCTTTACATGCCAAGAATTCCACTGCTTAACAAATGCATCTGCATAATTAAATCCCCGGCAGTTTACATTAATCGGTAAGTACTGGTCTCATATCAAATCATGAGGCCATGTAATTGCTTACATATGTATCTATATTTTAGTTAAGGTAGCATGTACGCAATGGATGTCCAATGCGCACATGCTACCGCATGCTACATAAAATCGCGGAATACTTAATAGAGGCGCTTCTTAATCTGTGAACTTTTTTGGTTGTAATGATGACTCTGATGATAGTATATTCATCGCGGTGCAGATGCTTTCTGGCGGCAAAAAATATACCTATCTCACCCTTATAAGCTAACAGTGGATATTACGGAACAAGGAGGTACCCACGCAGTTTAGTTGTTATGCATGGTCTCCCATAAGATAAATTAAATAGAAGGAAAACAGAAGGTTTCCAAAATAACACTATCTTATGAAAACGGTCTATAAGATAAGGTTAAATCCAAATCGAATAAAGTATCTTCACATATCTAAGGTCTGTATCAGATAACATCTTACCTATAATAGATTAAACTGATTTCTAAGCTACACAGCTTTTAACGTAAAGATAAAAAGCATCCAGTATCCCGGGAACTTGAGCTCTTCCCCTTATCGTCTTATAAACACTTTACGCCTCACAATCTCAAGTGTATAGATAAGTAAACACATCACTTGCCATAACGACTCGGCTCGTAAGTGGTGCACTGTTTTTTATTCCCTCTTTATGGCACCCACATGAATACGTCATAACTAAATTTCCTTCGCTTTAAAAATTGACATTTCGTGAGTGGTCTAAGTAGTATTTTTACAATTTGAGTATATAAATAACACTTTAACTAAAATACATTACACCATTAACACTTAAAAATAAATAATTAAAACTAAAAAATATATTTAAAAGAAGTCCCTTTTGGGAAGGTTCCGAAAATACTGGCAGCGTTACCCCTTTGGATTGCCAGACTGATTATTTGTCCAAGGTAGCTGCCAGATCTTCGGTCACCTGTGATGTCGACTAACCTTTTGGAAATTTTCTTGAAAAGCATCGAAGCACTAGGACCCATACTTTAATTGAGGCGATATGTTGTATTTATCGTAATTGGTATCATAATAACAAAATAAATAAATAAAGCTCACGCCTTGATCCCAGAGGGGTAGGCAGAGATGATGGAACGCCACTTTGCGTGGTCCTGACATACTTCCCTAGCTTCATTCACAATCAATCTTTTCATACAAGCTCTTTTATTCCTTTTACTAGGGACCCCAGCCTTCTTAAGGACTTGACCAATTTGGTCAAGGTAAGTCCTTCTGGGTCGTCCCTTGCTCGTGTATCCTTCCACATTCGCAAAATGAACCTGCTTTGCTATTCTCCTTTCACTCATGCTCTCCAAGTGTCCATACCATCCTAACATACCTCTTTCTACTTTTGACACTACAACTATTTTCGGACCACACTTTTCTCTAATTACAGCATTCCTAATTCTCGTCACACAATTTCACACCACATATTTGTCTTAACGACCGCATCTCTACCGCATTAAATTTACTTTCGTGCTTCTTCTGCCATACCCAACATTCACTACCATACGTCAACGTAGGAACCAGAACAGCATTATGTACAGCCATCCTTGCCTTTTTAGACACGGTTTGGCTGCACACAAGGCCGCTGATTGCTCCGTTAACCGAATTCCCTTTCATAACTCTTCGATCAATATCTTTATCACACTTACCATCTCTTGTAATCTCTTGTAATTGGTATCATTTGATCATATAAACAAAAATAACTACTTCCTGAGTCCAAAATTTCATTTTTATTTATTTATTTATTATTACATTAATTCACATAATGACTTACAGTTACCCAAAACGTCATCATGCCACACATAAAAAAAAACAAACACTAAGGTCAATACAATTAATACATGAACAAAAATTCGTTACAAGTTATAAATGTCAAATTATACTAAACGTCAAATTATAAAAAAAGTCAGTTCATGTCACAATGCTTTATTAAATATTAAGCTATTAACAATATTTTTATAACCAACCAACTCGTAAGTCAAAAGTAGTAAGCAAAAAGTTTTCAAAACTCTTACGAACCTATAATTTATAATTATATATTCAAAAGGATAATGAATCAAAAGTATTGGCTTTACCCTAATCTGACCGCTCAAGAGAATCGTAAGAGGTTTTCCGTTTGTTATTACCGTAACAAATGCGTGAGCTTATACCTTGTTTTGCGTTAAAAAATTACGGGGCCAAAGCAGGAAGACGAGAAATATTTAGGGGCTTAGCAGCTCCTACGTCGGCGCTATCCCAAAGTATCTTATTAAAAGTAATGTTCTATAGAGAATGAGCTTTGGAATAAGGTTTCCCGTTTGGATTATATGGGAAATATTTCTTTATAGGCTACACGCCGTATTTGATGGGACCGGATTATAAAACCAGGTGCTAACCGAAATTAGGTGGAGCATACGTATAAATCTGTATAGAGTTTAATCATGAATATGTGCCATAGAATATGCCAGCGACGTGTTTGATTTAATGTATTCTTCAAATGTAGTACCTGTATGTTTTTAATTCGGCAGTATTTAAGAAAGTCGTACGTGTATTTCACTTTCATAGTCAACGCAACGAACTTCACAAAATAAATTAATATCCTTAGATGTACATACCATGCGCCATTTACACCGAAATCGTAATGAATTGTTTGAACTGTAGAAACTTAACGACGTGTATCCATATAATTAAGATAGCATTATCATTCATATTCCATTTACCACTAGACTAGTGGTAAACTCAGTACTGAGTCATCTAAGTAGGTACCACCGCAGTGCCAGATATCGTCCTGTAAAACCTGTAGCTAGTAAAATTACCGGATATAAGAGACCTAACATCTGTCGTCTCTGAAGTCGTCTCGGATGACGGTCGTAGAGCACTCGGCAATAACGCTAGTGGCGAGTTCATCACTTCACTTATCCATACTAATCCATACTAATATTATAAATGTGAAAGTATCTCTGTCTGTCTGTCTGTTTGTTACGCTTTCACGCCTAAACGGCTGAACGGATTTTATTGAAACTTGGTACGTTGATAGTAGGTAACCTAGAATAGGTTTTAGGCTATTTTTATTCCCGTTTTCACCCCCACTCCCCTAAAATGGGGGTTGGAAGTTTGTATGGAACATCCTGCATTTTTGGTAGTACGACGCTGAAATTTGGTATGCGGACTATATGTCAGAAACGAAAAAATATGGCATATATATGTTTTCAAAAATCCACCCCAAACCCTTCAAATAGGGGAGGAAGTGTCATATTCGATTTTTCGCAGTTTTAAGGTAAATTTTATTGAAACTTGCTATGTTGATAGTAGATAACCTAGAATAGGTTATAGGCTACTTTTTGTTCCGTTTTCACCCCCCACTCCCCTAAAATGGGGGTTGGAAGTTTGTATGGAACATCCTGCAATTTTGGTAGTACGACGCTGAAATTTGGTGTGCGGACTATATGTCAGAAACGAAAAAATATGGCATATATATTTTTTCAAAAATCTACCCCCAAACTCTTCAAATAGGGGAGGAAGTGTCATATTCGATTTTTCGCGGTTTTAAGGTAAATTTTATTGAAACTTGCTATGTTGATAGTAGGAAACCTAGAATAGGTTTTAGGCTTTTTTTTGTCCCGTTTTCACCCCCCCCCCCCCCACTCCCCTCAAATGGGGGTTGGACGTTTGTATGGAACATTCCGCAATTTTTTTAGTACGACGCTGAAATTTGGTATGCAGACTATTTGTCAGTAGTTTACTAATAATTAAGGGTGGTGATAATCAAATAGACACTTTAAATAATAACATAATGGCTGTAAAATAATTATTCCAAAAGCTAAAAATAAAACCTGTCCGACAAAATGAATGAAACTAGTATCTATATTTTTGCATTATAGTACAGGAATTTAGACGTTTTTTTATAATAATAATTATTTATAGCCATCATTTTCATTTCGTTTTACAATAAAAAATAATAAAAAATGTATCTGTCAAAAAATAATTAAGATGTTTATTGCAAAAAGAGAAGACTTATCAAATATTCACTTCTCAAGCATTGTAAATTTAAGAAAATTCGATTAACGCTTACTAAACAATTTTAAAATGATCAATTGGTCTTGGGAAATATATTAATGTTGATTAAATTCAATTTGATTTAATGAGTTATAAATTTGTATTTAGTATCGTAATGGAGGCAATTAGAACCTCTTTTCTTTATTTTCATTACTTAAAATTACTAGTCTTATTAATATTAATCAAATCCTAAATTCGCTATATAAATTAATATATTTTGACGATGTCCCATATACTGATACAATATTCAACAAGGGAACACACGCCAACATCATATGGCATACTTATGATGAATGGATTTGTCAGACGAAGCCCTATTATCTCACATAAATAATAAATATGAAATAATGTTTATTACTACTAAGTAAAGTTAAAAAATATTATAACTTTACTTAGTAGTAACGTTTCTTGCTTCATATTTACTGATATGTAGAATTGTTGCGAGATTTAGTGAGTGTTGATTCTGAAGCTTGGCTCTGCATGAGATCTAATATCTTTTTCCCATAGCAAACTATATGTGGTCGTCTTGATATTTTACATGAAATTTTTTTGATGGGATGAACCTTTTCCGGTGAAGCTGTGAAGGCTATCCGTGGCCAACAGCCATAGCAATAGAATGGATCCTAAAAGTTTAAGTCTAGTTCGTTTTAAGCAGCCCGCATTCAATATACTTCTATATTAATTCGACGTCATCAGGTAAAATAGGCGTAAGAGCGTCGATGGCTCAATGGTGTGGACTGATGCCTTCCTACCAGGAGGGCTGAGGTTCAAATCCCGCCACTTACCGTGTTGTCGAAATTTTACGAAAATATATGTACTTTATCCGGCGCTCTTACGGTCAAGGAAAACATTGTGAGGAAACCTGCGCACGCCTGCGAAGAGATTCAAAGGCTGTGCGTGAAATCGGCCAATCCGCACTGGGCCCGCGTGGACGACTAAGGCCTAATCAGTCTAATCACCCTATATGGGTGATGATGATGAATCAGGTTAAATAGGCATACTCCGAGTAAAAGTACCACTTTCTAAAAACTCCCACGGTTCTAAAAATGTTTAAAGGCAACCTTTGCACTTACAATTTATTTGTCATTCAAGACTATTACGTCCAAAATTGGCATGTTTATAGAAATTTGGCGGTGGCTTCGTGATACAACAGCTAAGTGAATTTCCATAGTCGTGGCGATAAAGTGTTGTTGAAAAGACTATCGATGTTTCTCCTAAAGATTTTCTTTATATAAGATTATAAGATTTTTTACTATTATTTAATAAGAATAGTGAAGAAACAGAAAGAAATTCTCTTGATTTTGAAACTTTTCTATGTGGTTAAACATGGCAAATATACTTAACTGCCATACATATTTTTTACAATCAGGTAAGCGAAAGCTCTTAAGGCAGCTTATTAAAGCAAAAACTATAATAAATAATAATTATTGTTATCTGTAGTATTAGTATTTTGTTGTACTTAAAATATATGTATATATATATCCTTGTATTTTTTTTTAGTACACACTCGCCTACTTATCATATTTTCATTCCTTTCATCTCAGCTGGAATAAATTTCATCATGAAATAAGCTGTGTCTTTGTACTATTTTGCCATCTGTATTGTTTTTATCATGTATATGTGTACATTAATAAATAAATTAGCAAAACTTTTTCTTTGCTTTAACTGTCCATGACACTTGCAGTGTTTAAGGAAACTAATAACTAAAGAAAGTTATCCATCAACACTGACCTGCGACCGTCATCCGAAAACACCAATGTGGTGAACAATGGCTTGAAACTCAGAAATGCATTATATTCTTATTTCACGGGATAAGAATTGGCACTGCGATATTATTTACCTACCTCGACGACTTAAGGTCATCGCACACTATACGGACACGGCGGCGATACCGCTTCAACCTAGCAATTAACTATGCATTAAAATTACAGTTTTAATCAAATTATTATCAAAATGAAAAAAATAACTGCAAGTCTGCGGCACTTACCGCTACGCTTACACGCAGCCCAAATCAAGAATGAAATTGTATTTAAAAACTGCGTGGTTAGTTTTATCGTTGGGAGGATCGATATCGATAAAAATAACGCATCACAAAGTTTCGATTAGAAGCATCACCAGCAAGGGTCGTTTGTCGCGGTCCGCCCGCGTCGTCACGCGCTGCCTACTCTGCTTCACATTAATTAGGTTTCAAATTCATTGCACCGCTATAACCGTCTTCGTGTTGTCCAGTTAAACTTGACCCTTCTTGATTGTACGGTGATTGGATTTCGATCGTGTTATTGATCTTGAAGATACTCTGGGATATAATACAAGAGGATAAGTAAAATTTCGAAAATTTGGTCTCGCTACAATTGGAGTACTACTATCCGATTGACATTCATGCAACCTAAAGAATGGAATGCTCCATCAAAGTTGTGAAATCGCTCCAGTTTAAAAGTTCATATCCTTGTACCTACTGTTGTTTGTACAATATTTTTTAAATTCGACGACAAGACCGTTTTTTTAAATATCACTGTATCCATTATAATATTTAAACTCAATGTGCAAAATTAAAGTAATTGAATACATTATTAAGTTGTTAACTTTGCAAATATAAGTCAACTCAAAATAAAGTTTCGCAACGGTGATAAAAAAGTTCACTGTCACCATCATTAGAGAGGATCAGACGCAGTGCACCGAACCGGATAGATAGGTGGAAAAAGAAAAAGCACCTCAAACTTTTCACACAATATTTCCCGGGCCGACTAACGTCGCCGGCAGGCAATCTCGAGTCGTGGTAATTCAGTGGCACCCTTGGCACAGGCACATACTTTACGGGATGCTCTCGATGGACTCGCCTGTGTCGGAGAGCTCACTAAATCCAAGTCTTAATCGCTGACTGGAGTTTCTTGATGCGCGAAACATTTCGGGGTCGGCTTCGCCAATTGTTTTACAAGAAGATCTAAACAAAAATATTGATTTGTTTGTGATGAACAAAAATTATATATTTTTCTTACATTCATTTTGAAAGTAGAGTTATATTGTTATTATTATGAATAAACTATTTTTTGTGAACATAACACACTACTTTTCTACATTCGATGTAAGTCAATTCCGAGCAAATAACTTTATTTTCGTCCGCAAGGGAATATCATATTTTTGTAGGGCGAAATAAATAGAGTTATTTTGCCACCCGCGGTTTCCCACTTCATCTGATTCGCCGTTTATAGCCGGGGATAGTAAGAAACACTCGTAAAAATCTCTATAAATCGGCTTATGTTATCAACACCTTAGCGATATGCTACGTTTCCTCCTGTAAATCCAAGAAAAAGTAAATATAATATGTGCCTTCGGAATGATAATCTGCTATAATGAAATTTCCATTGTTGAGTTTCAATGAGTTTGAAAATAATCCGAATGGAATACAATATTTCAGAGCAATAAAACCCATTAAATATAATTTATATCGGCCATTTTAGAAATAATTCGCCCATGAACGCTCCGAACGCACTCCGAGTCACGAGCGGGCATCGCGTCCGTGCCGCTCGGGAGAACTCTCTAACCTCGTTACTTACGAGTGCGCCGACTAGATTTTGCAAGCAAGCAATGGCTCGGTAATTCATTATCCGCAACCGGCGGCCGATCATTTGTGCCCGCTCTCAGTCGTGATTACGGGAACGCTCAATGGGAAACGATTTCCTATCGTGTTCTCCCTTTGAACGCCACTTTCCGAACACGTTATCACACCAATGTATCACCTCTATAAATAGTGCTCGCTATACCACCGCAACACTATGCGTGTAGAGCAATTTACGACATCCGTGTTCTTTACCACTCATTTGCTAGACGGTCGTCGGCACAATGTTTAATAACTAATGCACCACGACTTCACACAACGTTTATAGTACGTTAGCATGTGCTAATGAGCCAGGCAAGCGGGCAATTTGTTGCCGCTAGTGTCTACTCCAATAGACAGTTAAGATGGACGCCGCTCGAGCTCTCTCATATCGGGGCCCAAGTAAACGATTACTTCGGGATTACGTTTATTTTTACGAGTATGAATATTGAAACATGCTAACAGCAACATTAGCTACTTAGTTCACGTCTTCTCATCGCTTTGTTTGGAATATCCTTAACATTTTTTTTTATGATAAAGTTTCAATAGCACCGATATTTCTCTAATTTTTCTATATTCAAAAGATGATTCCGTGCTTCAGACGTAGTCCTAGGTAGTAGTCGGTATCACCACACAATCCGCATTGGACCCGCATAGATACATCGATACATTGCACTGCTGAATATAGGTTTGTTTATTCATTTTTTTAATTATTTTCAACCCAGCTTTCATCATTGATGATTATTTACTAAAAAAAATATCAAGCCTCTAATTTTCCTACCATTTAGTAAACAAATTAACAAAGCGCTACGCCATTTAACGTTCATACAGGCTAAACTGTATTTAATTTCAGACGAAGCGTTCTATGTACAACGTCCATAAACTAGCACGACTCTAAAGTCAAATACGACTAGCTAAAGTATTGCCGTGTTGTTTAGGTAGTCCAGCTAAACATGGCTGGTGCGTATATAACCTTCGTACATATGAACCGTCGGAGTTTTGAGAACCATCCATCGTGCGGGTTGCACCGGCATATATTCGTGCACTAACTGAGCGGATGTCAGGGAATGAAAAATGCAGTCGCGACGCGACCGGCGTCAATGCGACTGATTGCAACGCCCGCGCTGCACTCATTTTAATAAACCAGTGTTTTGTGATTGGAAACTGATATCGCTGGGATAATTTTCGATATAGAAACTTTTATAAATGTATTCCGTTGTTCAGGTTGTTCAAATTGGAACTGCAACTTTACCTTTCGTAATATTTCTGGGTTCTTAACATACATTGCTTGAGAGCAATAGGCACCTCACCTTAAGATCTCCTTTTTAATGAGCGTCTAGCTTAGTATCCACAGCAGTACTAAATATTATACTGTTCAATACATTAAGGAATCTTAAGTTATTCCGTTATGCAGGTAGAGGGGTCTCTAGCTAATTATTAGTTGGTAAATGACAACAACTGGTGTCTTCCTTGGCCGCCGTAGGGAAGTGTTGGCAAAAAATAATTTCTATTACATTTTTATGACCTAAGCACTTCATGTCATGGCTGGCGTATCACGATAATCTTACAAGTGAAAAGCGACTATCTGAATTCATCACCTAATTGGTCTGGGTTAGCATCAGGAGAGTAAACTCAGAGGTGTACAATGATTTTCGGTTTACAAATTAAATTTACAGGATTAGACATTAAACATCTTTATCTACAGAAACACTACAGGGCTTAAGCTAACTCGTGTCAGCAAAATGTAAGGTCATTACTATGACTATGGTCAAACAGAATAGCTATGACAAGATACTTCTTGTCATAGCTATTCTGTTTTATGAACGACTTAAAATGTTGAATACCACACAGCCTTTCTCATAAATCGATCAATGATAATTCTATTTCGTTCAGGACGTCGCTATAGATATGCATACATTATTTAATATTCGAGTAGCAATTCGTATATCATTTACAAAATCATCAGTGCAATGTAATATAGGAGAATATACGATATATTATATTCTGCGGCAGTTCTGCCAAGTCGGCCCAGCCGTTTCAGAGATTACCAGGAACAAACAGACAAACAAACTTTTTAAAATTGTTATTTTGGCGTATGTACCATATATAATTTCATATACATTAAGAAAAAAAATGTTATTTCGATATTAAAAACAGACACTCCCATTTTATTTATATGCAATAGATAAAACTTTTTAATAAAAGTCAGTTAACGTTTACCAAAATGATAGGTATATCAAAAAGAGAACATAAAGAATTGAACAACAGCACTCGGCGAAAATATAATAACTTCAAATCGAAAACAAACTCTTTGGACTGGCCCCGTGTTTAATTGAAACAAACACCCTCGCACTTAGACCCCTTCATGTTGATTGCTTTGGTACACATCGATACGTAGGTACCTTTTGTTTTAGTGTTGTCTGTTGTTTTGCTGTGAATGATGTTATTTACTGTCGTACATAAATTAAACGTTAGTAACTTCATACGCTAAAGTTTGTAAAATGTATGGATGTATGTTTGAAACGCTTTTACGCAATAACTAGCTAGTATATGTTCACCAAACGCCTCATACTCACTAGCTAATTGACTAGGCGATGTTGCCTCACTGAAACAATAATGTCCGCAGGGAACTCCCATCTTAGCTACAAAACAACTTGATTTTAAGGTTTACTTAATTCATGAGACACGCATAAAAGTTAATTACAAAATTCAAGTGCTCATATCGATTAATTTCTTTTTGTCAAAAAAAATCTTTATTAGAGACTTTTTACGGGTATTCTTTAGCATCCATCATGGGCACACCAAATAAGTTTAACCATGTATAACAACCTATGTGTTGTACTGTTAGCAACACAAAGATTTGTGTGCATTTTTTTGTATTGGTCTCGGTGATTATTTATTGATAAAAGAATTATTTACATTACATTAAATAACTGTTTTTAAATAAAAAAAATTTCATCAAAAAGTTGTTTAATGTTCAAAATGCAGGCTCGTATACAGGTATTCATTATCATTTACCGTAAAGATGAGGTACGCAATAAATATAAGAATAATCGTATCTATTTTTTTAATAAATAAGTTTGAAGCGGCCATCACTACATCTAGGTACGTACGGCGCAAACACGGCTGTAGCCCAATATTGGACGTTAATATAATAACAGCACAATGAATAATATATAATAACAGCACAATGAAATCCCTTTAGCCGTAACGCCGCTTCAATGGGGAATTATTTTTGAATATTGTACCTCAGCGTGCAAAATAAATTGTGTCTATGGCATATTATTAATGATATGATGTTGTCACTAAATTAATACCAATGAATAGGTACACATATATGTATTGTCATATCAAATAATTATGAAATTTAATTTGGCTTCTTATATTTTTCGTATTAATATTTTTAAGTAAATGTGGTCGTTGAACTCTGCCAATAAACCTAGAACTGTTGTAGTCATATAAAACGGTGAGATTGAGTTACCCACGTAAAAACCCTTTACTGAATTGTTATGTTTTAAAAGAAAACGATATATGCCTATATCAAAGGTAATCTACACTTTCATGTTTTTAACACGTAGCAATTGTAGTTTTGTAAACAAATGTTATTAAAGTGCGCTGGGGGTGTTCATTATGGTCGAGAGAGCGAGAGAGAGATAGAGGGAAAATAGGGGTTTGTCCCTTTATTTGCCAACAACTTAATCCAGATGAGCAACTTAATCCCAACATTTATACGGAATATTTTCAAATCCATACCAAAGATCAAATTATTCTTATTTGTTACATATTTCAACAAACCACGTTCAGCATTTCGCAACATTGCGGTAAATCATAAATTGGGAACCGAAAATCTGGCGAGCGGATAATTATTGACGTTCAGCTTAGTTTACTTTCGGCAGCCGCAGCCACCAAGTCGACGCAATGTTTGATTAAGTTCAACACAACTTTCTACCGCCACCGCAACAAATTGATTTTTACTTTGTTCTCTCGCACTGGAGCCTCCCGTGTATATATTCTGATGATGCACTAGCTCTGTATCTTTGGCATTTGACGTGAATCTTTTTGTAATTGAGGTGATGACGCATTATAAAAACAACAAAGAGGATTTACCACTAAAAAGAAAAAGCTTTGTCGTTCTAAGCGTGGAAGTGAACGACACTACTGGATATACTGTGATGTAAAATCTTTATTACGTAAGTTAGTAACTTCACTACAGCACTTAACTGTTTGTCTAATGTAATGAAAGGTAAGGGGTTCCTTTAGCCAACAAACCATATTCGTCATATCAAATATCTTATCTTATATCCTTTGTAAATCTGAAGAAGTTCAAAAACTAAGGAATAATAATTCTTAAAGAAAGTGATGCCATAGCCATAGACTATATACTAACGTGTGGGTTAACCGCACTAAACACGGGGGTCCAAAATCTAAAAATTTTTTTTAAGTCCAAATTTATTTAACACTTTTCTATTGAACACTGAAAACTGTACTCACGGTTTTATCACTTGCACTTTTGTTCGTACTTATCTCAGATTATCGCCTGTTTCCTTTGCTCATCATCCAATAGTACCATAATAGACTCCAATCTTCACCGTAATAAGCGCTATAATCCTTTGAACATTCAGGAACTTTATTTACTCTGCATGCAAAATATTAAAATAATTATAAGGAGAGATTTGCGTTCACTCAAAAACCGTCCTTCGGCTCGATGGACCATGTACAAAATCGGTACAAGATCCCTAAGCTCGTGAGCTGAAATAAAACTCCAAACTCGAACGGAGGCAAATATTTATTTGATATCATTGACCCTAGGTCAATCTAGAATACGCAATGTAAGCGCGATGTACATTACTGTCAACGCCATCTATATACATCTTTAAGTAAATAAAGAATTGTTTACAAAGCAGTCTTCAAATACATTGACAGTTGAATTTTGATACAAAGTTACGTACTAATATTAACTTTTTTACTTTATTTCCTATTTTATTATTTATTGACAGTTTAAGACAGTTTAAGGCTTAACAACTATAGATAGGAGACCAATTTCATACATCAGTTATTGGTCTCCTGTAATGCTGTTCTGTCATGGACATTCGTATCATTTACCATCAGGTGAGCGTACACTTTATAAAATAAAAAAAACTCCAAGTGGAATTTCTTATTATTCCAAATGTAGGTAATATGTACAATATTAAAGCAATATTAATATATCAGTCCGGTCCTTACCTTAGTCGCCATGGGAGACCTAGTCTGAGGTACCGGACCAGGCTGAGGGCGATCTACGTTCGCCACTTGCCCGGTGAAGTGACATACTTATATTCTTTTCTAGAATTATTGGTACCTCTGAAAAGGTATTTCAAAATTTATTTGCAATCACAAGTTGAATTTAAACATTATTATTACACCAGCACTCAACAACTGGAACTCTTCTTGCTACTAAAATCTAGTAGGAAAATAAAAACTTCACGTGTTCAAGTGATCATATGATGAAGTCGTATCGATAAGGCTTGATTTAAATTATTCGTAAGTACAGCCAGTAGGTAAGATCTTCGCTAAATTATTTTTGTTTATGTGAGCATGTATAAATTCAATATTTTTTTACTGACTACTTTGTTAAAAATGTAAAATAAAATTTTAAAAAATGTAAGCTCTAGTATGTTGCTTCATTAACCATATTGTGAACAGTTACAGAAGTGATGACAATTTAAATTCAACTCAAACACGTAAATAGTATAAGTATTTAATTTAAAAAGTATTTTAGTGTTATTGTTTCATCATCATCAGCTCATTAAACGTCCCCACCGAGGGGCACGAGCCTACCCGTATAGGGTGATTAGGCCTGAGTCGTCCACGCGGGCCCAGTGCGGATTGGACAACTTCACACACAACCTTCGAATCTCTTCGCAGGCGTGCATGAAGGTTTCCTCACGATGTTTTCCTTCACCGTAAGAGCGTCGGATAACGTACATATATTTTCGAAAATTCGAAAACACATTGGTACGTGTCGGGATTTGAACCTCAGCCCTCCCAGTAGGAAGGCGACAGTCCACACCATTGAGCCACCGACTCACTGTTACTGTTTAGATGCACCTATATAAGTAGTTAAGTCTCGGAAACGTTCTTAGGATTTGCCTGTCTCTACCTACAATACTCTGAAAAGTAGGTATATAATGTTTGCACTATATAGTAGTGCGTGTTTTTATCTTTTCAGTGGGTACCTTTTTTTAGCGTTGGGTTTTGTTTATTGTGAAATTATTCTTTTTTATTTCAGACGTTTTAATTAGCTAATAGATATTTTTTGGAACTGCACCGAGCAAGGTTCTTTTGTTTTCTAAGAATTATTACGTTTTAGCTTAATATTTTGTAAACGGAGCCTGAGCCGGAGTTGTCTAAGTAAGCGGTTTTCACACCGTTTAAAACTGGTTTTGAAAGACCTAGTCCATAATACCCGAGATAATACGGAATACCCCACTCAATGGGACTGATAAACATTTTTTTTAAAACTTATAAATTGGCATCAAAAAATCCGCTTTTTCAAATGTTAATATTTTTTTGTAGCTAGTGACATTTGCGCTTTGATGCAAATGTTACGACACCTAAAAATTTTGTTGAAATCCCTTCATTCTGCAGCAGGGCACATAGAATCTATATACAAACGCAATAATTGCTTTTCTTACTTTCTTCAAAATCAACACTGCGGCAGTCGTTTAAAAATATTAATGAAGTTAGTCATATTGCAGACCATACCGATCACTGCACAAAATAGATCTTTAAATAAACATTAATGACTGGTAAGTTCAAAGCTAAGCGCTTAAATAAATGAATTACGTAAAAAATCAACTTATACATTTTATAGTATCATGGCAAAACATAATTTTACGTACGTTAAATAACTAAAACATCGCTTCATTCGGGTATAACATCATTACGCCTGAAAGAGAACCCAAGCTCGATCGACTCTCCGAGAAGTGTTTTATTTTTATTTAAAGCTGTAACCCTGTCTCATCTGCTTATGTTAATTTGCCTAGGACTTTCAATAGTATGTTCGCAAGACGTTAATCAATGCGAAATCGTTGATGTTAACCCTTTGAACGCCAACGACAAAGGCGTCAAGAATAAAATATTTTATATTGTGTCTAGACTCCTACAGTTCAAAGGGCGCAACTTACCAAATTGCATATTTAGGAAATGTCATAGAATGAGCCAATTCAGCTTCTGATTAAATTATAGATACCTGATAAACAAATAAATAACTACAGTTGTACTGATGTTCCCTTTTTGGATCTGGAATCAGAAAAAACTCAGGATGCGAATATAGACTTTTACAAACCATACGTATAACAGTATTACAAACAAATGGGTCATGATGCCTGTCAACACTTCGTGAAACGTTAAATAAAGTTCAAACCAGCGTACGTGTAAACAAGGTTATCCTGATAACCAAGTTAAATTTGCAAATGATTTCAGATCGTCTAGTAAACGCGACAACCTGTGTAACGTCATAACATCGACGTGGCCTGGATCCTACGTTTAATCAACCGATTAACTATCTGTCCAGAACTGGGCCGGCTTCCTCTAACCGAACGCCAATCATAGATAATTCAATCTATTATTTACGCCACTTACATCAATTGTAATCGGCGCACTCTTATACAACTGCAATCTATGTCCCAATTGCAAATTGATTCACGGCATAGACAATTTCTTATTGTTTTTACTTGTCCATTTTAATCTTAAGCCTTACTTGTGTAATAAATAAGTGTAATGACGTAATTTCGTTGTATTATTGCAAATCAGCTCTTGGATACAACGATAGAATATCAGCCACCATGCATGCCTTAGGTAGCTGTTTGTAAACGTTTTAATAATATTTCCTATATCCCATATATAACCTCTCTTATTTAGTTTTCCCATAGAAGTCAGAATAACTGTTAATAATATAAGACGAATCTCTCTCTCTCACTTCAACCTTTCGCAGACCACTGCTGGACATAGGTCTCCCCCATTTTGCGCCAGATATCCCGGTCCTCCGCATTCCTCATCCAGCCTCCACCAGCAACCTTTTGCAAGTCGTCGCTCTATCAGGCCGGAGGGCGTCCTACGCAACGTTTGCCAAGACGCGGTCGCCAAAAGAGGAATATGTTTATCTAAATACTTACCAACGCGTCATTAACATCATAATAATATTGACATTCGGGGAACTACCATCAACTATTATTAATGATGTGGTTCGACTTGTAAATATGCGTAGGCGCTTCGCCTTAAGAATAAGGTATTATTATGCAGATGTCTTCTTACATATCTACTGCGGGAGCACAAAAACATAGCGTCATCGCGAACAATATCAGTAATTATTATGACAGCCGGTCGTGAAATATGACAGCGATATTCTGTGTGCCAACTTCGATATCGACGCCGTTCTTTTGTGCAATTAACAGCATATTTTTGTTTGTAATATTTATATACGCATTTGCTATTTTGTCTTTTTCAAATTTATTTTTGATATTATATTCTTAATTATACATTATATTATTTTAAATGCCACATACAACCCTGTGACATTCAAGAAACGAGTATACTCGTATAAGCTTTTTCTGGGCAAGCCCGCTCCATCTTAGAGCACGTCTCTTCCACTAGGATAGATTGTGCTCAAGAGTAAGGGCATCATAAATAAATAAAAAATGCTTAATTAAACAATGGTAATATTTATAAGAAATCAACACTCAAAGGTGGTTTACGTCCGATATTCTTTAATGACCGAAAATACAGTAAATTCATCATCCCCATCAGCTTATAACGACCCACTGCAGGAACAAGCGGGTCGATCGCGTTATTTTAAATCGAAACGTTTCAATTATAAAATGGTTATGATATTCTTCCGATCCTGTAATAATTGATATTTTCGATATTCGGTATTGCCATAAGGTTAAGTTTCAATTTCGACAGAACTAGCTGTCAAAAGAATAGCGTCATATGAAATTGACCAAAAAGTATAAAAATTATAAAGACCACAAGTAACTTAAATGACAACACCTGTATTACAACAAATGCCATCCAAAAAAACATTTAATACAAAAAATATTTAATATTAACCTTATGACATTACTAATTCCGATTGTATATATACGTGTCATCAGTAGCTTCACGATTGCCTTTAACCAGACTACAATGCAATTTAGTACTATAGTCGGTGTCCTCCATTTAGAAGACGGCACTTCAATCAGATCTAATGTCAGGTTATGCAACACAACAGAAATGTCAGCTGATGTTGAGAACAGTTTGCGTTCTCTATGAAACGATATCCAACAGTGCTATTTTTCTATCTCACGCATATTACTAAAAATATTACCTTTTATTTTAAATAATTTTAACACACTCACCCCCTAATCTACAACTTCTCTTTAACATTTCATGATGGATGAACTCTACTTGAAAAAGGACGAAAATGAAACAAACAGACATATATACTTTATGATATAAGTATATCAATGCAATATTATATTATGATTACAGTAGATGCAAACATTTCAAATTTGGTATGTCAATAATACAGAACAATTCACCCCTTCAACAAAACCATGACTAAAATGACTTATTTAACGAAAGGCGTAAACTGCAAAAACATTAAGCCAATTACACCTTACCGTGCGAAGCACTAACATTGAAAAGCTAATAGAAGCACTGAAACGAAATAACGTTACTTTAGCGCCTAAATGCTCATTTGTGCTTAGCCCATGTCCTAAACAACATACACATGAGTAAATAACACCCTTTTAAAAAGAGAAATTGGTCTCATGAGGCATTTTGTTCGCTTCAAAGAGAGGTCACATGGCGTTCAGTATAACCGACAAAGTATATTCGAACGTTTATCAACGGGTAACGTTTTTACGCCAAGCTCTCGTAACGAGACCCGCCGGTTATCGGCCCGTACAAAATGACAAAAGTCAATAGACATCTGGGAACATTGTTAGCATGAGTTTCGAAATCGTTAGCTACAAACAGGTTGCTTAGATAACTTATAATCCGTTTTTGTTAGGAAATATCTGTTATTTATCCCCTTATTGGTAAGATTATAACATAAGGTTGTTTTCGGAATCAGCTTAATATTTATTTGTCATATATAAATCTTTTAAATAACTTATTAATGAATGTCATTTATTTAATAAAATGTTTCATGAAAAAAAACAAATAATTAAAAAATACTAAGTAAAATATAGTGCGTTGGTGGCTCAATGGTGTGAACTATTGCCTTCCGATCGGGAGGGCGCAGGTTCAAATTCCGCCACGTACCAAAGTGTTGTCCGACGCTCTTACGGTGAAGGAAAACATCGTGAGGAAACTTGCGCACGTCTGCGAAGTGATTCAAAGGTTGTGCGTGAAGTCGGGCAATCCGCACGTGTAGGATCTTGGGGACGTTTAATGAGCTGATGATGATAAAGTAAAATATAAATAAAGCAAATTTATTATTTCTTTTATATATTTTCACATGTTTAAACCATATTGGTGGTTTATTATTTTGGTACAATTTTAAAGAAACTTCAATTTACGAAACCTCATTTGTAGTATATAAATAACAGCCATTTTTAAAAACAAAATTGTTAACCCTTATCAGCAAACGTTTCAAATAGACGTTCCATTTCTATAGTAGTGCACTAATATTTGTACAAAAATTTACTACTATTTTCAATTCATATTTAAGTTTAAACAAAAATATCACATTAGTACCTATACCTACATTTATTCTTAGTGTAACAAAAAAGAGTTTAGCTTTTTAAATTGAATAACTCGACTACAAACGTTTTTCTAATAAACTTCAATGTCAGCTATAGTAATTACTTAATTGGTATGTTAATTTATATAAACAGTATTATAAATAAGCATAGTTTATTGCAATTACCGATGGCTATCGTCTGCAAAAACAATAAGTGTCACGCAAGCCTTATTCACACATTGTTCCTTGATTGTATATTATTTTAACATTGCGATGTTGGAGAACTAACCAGTTAAATTGAGCACGTGAAAACTCCTTCGCAACACACATAACCTTATCCCAACAAACCAACGTAAAGTCTGACCGGCATGCAGAACTAATACTAGTACGTGACTCAAACACGAAATTGTGTGAAATTGTACAGGAGTCCGTGTTAATTATCACTAAAGCCTGTGTAATGAAGTAGATTAAGGCCCGTTACCCCATCCCGGTTAATGCGGTCGGGTTCAGTACAAATTAGCAAATAATTTCGCTAATGAATGTACGATGGTACCCCGCTTGCAAATTGCGCCTATGAGAGGGATGCAGAAAACTCATAGTACATATGTTCATGTTGGTTTTATAAATATAAATTGCTTTAATTACTGTATCAGTTACGCATTTTGAGATTTCTCCGTTGCACATTTGTCACTGAGGTATTTTGGAACCTAACTCCCTACTTGGGATCTGACAAGATATCACATAAACTGGTGCGAAAGGATTTGAAATTTCAGTCTCGTATGTCCTATAAAGGTACAATCTATTACAATTAGTTATATTTTTAGTTCTTAAGTAGTTCATGTATAAGCAGTATGTTACGTTCTCTCTCGCTAACAAAATTTATTGCAGTCCACTCCTGTACATAAGTCTGCAAGATATCCTGAGTTATCCTCTGCCAGTCTGTCCTTGCGACCTTTTACGTTTTTTTCCAAAAGCTAAAAACTCTGATGAATATTCGTTACAATCATAATCGCATTTTTTCTTTATGGATACCTGGACGAGTATTTTCTGCATATGGCTCAATGTCACCTGTTTCTCCCACCCTGACTATAAATTATAAGGTAAGAGAGGCAGTTAAATTTCCGGAGACTTAAACAACATTATGTTTAATGTTTAAAGTACTTACGCTATCATCCATAACTTAGATCTTCTATTTAGTTCATTTACAAGCAGAAGGTCAAAGATCGGTAAATCATCAAATCGATTAATAGATCTAATTAAAACAGTTTTGTTAAAGTAATTAGCCTATCACAGTTTCATAGAAAACAAGAATAATCAGCTTGCAGTAAATTTTTAATAAACTTAAAGTATTATAAATATAATCACAAAGGTTTATAAAACCTTTGATTGGAACTTTGTTTTAATTGACAAACTAAATTGTGTATCAGCTGGTTTATATTAGACATTTTATACTATTGTTTTGAGTTAATACCTTAAGTTTAGTTTTTTTTCATGAAACCACATCGTTGGTGCAAGCAACTTGGTGTGTTTGTTTATATATTTATATTTAATTGTATGATATGTAACTGATCATTGTATTTTATTTGTCAGAAATCGTCCTTACATCGGATTGTAAATATTAACAGCAATCCATATCTTAACAATCAACTCTAATAAATAAACGTGTGCATTCTTTAACAACCTGTGGTGGTGGGGCTGTCCTGGTGGTGAGAGACTACGAGGGCGATGGTTATATACGATTACCAAGAAAATGCTGAAACCCAGTGGCAGTTATAGGCTGATGATGATACCTCAGAAAATACCTATTAATACACAGACACACGGTTCTGCGCTCGTCAGCGGTGCGAACCAAAAAAGATGCAACAAAGTAGTAGGTGCGGACTATTGGAGTCTTTTATACATAGGGTTGACCACCACTTTAACCACTAGACGAAGGAAGAGCTTTTCATCTAGTGTTTAAAGTGGTTTGGAGATTGTTGGTGAACAAGCTGTGTAGTTTCTGCTCATAATCTTCAAAATACATCTTATAAAAAACGATTTTACGTCGTTGCTCCAAATTCTGAAGTTCTGCTCTTCGATCCATTGAATCTAATACGTCTAGCCGGTTTTTTTAAGTCATCCTGCAGATGACTATCATTTACTACTTTATACTCTTCCGAACTTATAAATGATGATATGAGTGGAGCGAAGCACCTTTTGGGCGGCAACTTTTAGGGATGTAGGATTTTTTTCCTTTATTATTTAATCAAAGTACCGTATTCCTGTAGGATTCAAATCCACAATCTCAGGGTCGCGCAGCTGATCGCTGTGCCCGCTAGATTACGGAGGCAGTTTATTACATACCTACAATTAAATGGGAACAAACACCTATTTAATAAAGTAATTTAAACGATACTAACCAGAGTAAACAAACACTAGCAAGTTTGAAAGATAAATCATGTAATATGTTCGCAATATTATCCCAGAGAGTAAAATCAGCATTTGCCTCGATCCTAAGTTCCCGCCAAAAGTAATGTCAGATCATAACCACGCTTCGTTACCCCACTCCGCATAATAAATGCTAACGTTTCGTATCGCATTTACAAGTACTCTTTTAATGTGATACTTAAAGTCATTTTAATACACGAAACAGCACATTGCTGGTGGAGTTCATTTTTCTCCATCAGCAATGTGTTGACAACCTATTTGGTGTAATGGTTGAGACTTCGGCTACTACACCAAGGGTTCGATCCCCGGGCAGTGCAAACATTTGTGTGCATGAACATGTCTGTTTGTATTGGTCTAGGTGTTTTCTATGTGTCATATGTATGAATTAATTTTAAAAAAGTATAAAAGTATGTTTATCCGTTGTTTAGTACGCATACTCACGCTTCAGGCTTAACTTGGGCCAGATGGCGCTGTCTGAATTTAAAAAAAGTACATGTTTTAATACGTACGTTTAATATGTTTACACGAAAGGTTATATTTTGAAGCTTTGACTTATAACAGTGCAGACACAGTTTTGTGATTGCCCTTTGACCCTGAACGATCAATTAACGAAGTTAGTGAGTAATTACAGAGCTTATAAAAGTTATTTAATAAATTTAATTTGATTTACAAGAAACACGTAAAACTAAATAATATTGTTACGCCGTTCGCCAAAATCTTGTTAGCTGTTAGTGTACTTTTTAAAACAGCTAGTTTTTCCATTACTAGCTTTTGCCCGTGGCTTCGCCCGCGTAAAATTTGAGGTAACATGGTTCCCCTTTCCTGGTTACGAAATATGAATATAATTTTTACGCTGCTGTAGGCGATATTATATCGATATTTAACATCTTACCTTTAAAACTGCGAAAAATCATTCTAAAATTTCCCTTCTTTATAAGCGAAGTCTTATTACATCATTTATTTTAAGGGCAATTGCCGTAAAATTTAGCTTTCTATCTTAAATATGCAGAATGCTCCATAAAAACTTCCACTCCCAATTATCGGGAAGTGGGGGGGGTTGAAATTTCATCAAAATCCGTTCAGCTTTTTAATAAGTGTTGTTAAATTAGTGTGTTTTATACAAATCCAAGAATTTTGTTAGTCAATGTCATCATTAATAATTGTATCATTAAAATTAAAAATATAAGTCACAAAAAAGGGTTAAAGTCTCTTAAATGTTAATTTAACTTAGTTCTTCTCATTTTTATTACAGTACACATATCATGATATAAGCATTAAAGGTGATTAGCAAAATAATTTATGTTACTCTGTTCCACTTATGAAGTGCAATGGGGTCAGTGTTCCAGTAATTTACGCGGTGACGCGTCAACGCCAGCTTCGTGTGTTGCTGCCTACTGCCTAGTGACTTATATGTGACACTCACGACAACCGGCAAAAAATGACAGTGTCCTAGCACGAAGGGCTGCTTTGCTTGTGGGTGTGCTTAAGATGGTACTTTGTTTCGAATTAATTGCGGCATTCAAAAATATTAGGATTCTTAGAAACATTAAGGTAGAGTTATTATATGATTTGGATGTTTATAAAAATGTTACTATCCAATTATAATATTTTTAAGGATTAAGGATATTTATTATAAGATTCTTTTTTAATATTGCAACACACTTCCTTAATTATAAACACATGAAAAACAGACACTTTATCTTCAACCTATGACAAATAATGGACAATTTTTTTTAATCATTTATAGGCAGACATTTGACCGCCATCTCACCTGATGGTAAGTGATGATGCGGCCTAGGACGGTTCATGCCTGCCTAGAAACATCCTATTCATTCTTGCCTTGCAGACGGCCAGGTTGTGATGGCAATGATCGGGGAACACAAAAGGAGGCAAAGAGTTCCATTCCTTTGCGGTGCGCATTATGAACGAGGCACCATAGCGCGCTGTGCGGATAAATGGAATGTCAACCACGTAAGGATAGAACGCTCGCCTGCGTCTTGTATCCCGATGGTGAAAAGGGGCTGGTGGAATTACCTCGTGCAATTCCATCGCACACTCCCCGAAATGTAACCTGTGAAAAACTGACAGTCGTGCAACTCTACGACGATGCTCCAGGCTTTGCAGCTTAGCGTCAGGCAGAGTAGAGTTGCCAATCAAAGAAAAGATCTCTACCACTTTGCGCTCTTCATTGCTATTCTTCATCATCTAGCCTTCAAAAGCGACCTTTCGCAAGCTGTCAGTCCTTCGAGCTGGAGTCCACTGTTATGGGCTTAGTGGGCTGTAAGTATTTTAGTAAGATAAAGTTTATTTAAGGCTCAAAAAATACACTTTGATTCCTTTTACATGTTATGAGATGACTTTGTCATTGTAAAACAATATCTCGCGAAACATTGACTTCTCAAATAATCTACAATTAATTGCTTTTAAAGCGTTCATATTTATGGCTGCTATGAAACATCACATCGAATGCTCATTCGACTAACGTAGGTTATGGCAACTAGGTTATGGCAACTAACATTTACTTTGATTTTCATTCAATACGAGTCTATATTAGATGTTATGAAGCCATTATATATACCACAAACCAACTTATATAATACATCAGATAGGTTTGATTTGTTTGACACATTTACTAAATTTATACGCGATCTCACTAACCTAAATCAATTTCAAATAGACAACAAGAATTTCCAACAATACACTGGGAACGACGGACAATGCAATGAAATTTCCTATGTAAATGAACGTGTCTAAAAGAGCCACGATCACGCACGATACTAAGGTTACCAGATGTAAATTAGATGGGAATGTTAAATGGCATCAGCAAATGACCAGATCCCATGAATTGCGCTAATCACGGCGACGCCATGCACACTATATTTGCATAAATAGATTACAATTTGGCATGACAAAGTGCAGGAATTGCAGGTGGAATTTTAGTGCACTTACATGGCTATTATGCTCGTTGTTAATTGCAACGCTAATTACTGATGAGCTCGCATCAAACTGGCGCTGGCTGTTGGATAGCTTGACCTTTGAACATTGCAGTCGGTGGGTCAAAGTTTAAACATTGTATATGACAGGTTTGCGTCGGAATGCTATTTAGACTGCGAAATCATAATATGCCTTTGCATAACGTAGGTTAAAATAACAATTAATCAAATATTCAAAGGTTAATGTTAAGTTACGTTTCCAAATACCGTTCACCTTACTGTATACATAGTTTATACGCTACACGGAATTTATATGTTCATTACTCGTATGTTTTCTTCGTAAGTTTAAATAACTAAAATAATTAAAACCTGGGTTGGCCCTCCTAAAATCTGTCTCCCTCTTCAATCTATCACAGCTCATTTTTATTCAGCTGTTTTATTATGTTCTCCATGTGACCTTTAGCAACACAAAGTTTCAATTTTACAAGTACTCGACTGAACCCAATTGCTAAATAAGACAAATTAATATAGGTATTTAAGATAATCTGTGAATCTGAAAGTACTTTCCTGAAATAGTTTTGTTGTGTTTTGATTAGTTGAACTACTAATTAGAATAAAATAACTCCAGTATTGTGTGAGCGCCAGGTGCGTACGACTGCATTCCCGAGCGCTAGAAAAACTGGATTGGAAGCTTGCCTCGGCTCAACTATCGTACATTAGATATTTTGAATTGATAGCGAAGGGCCGTAGCGTTAAGAGTCAATCTGACAATTACCAAGCCAGCTACTGCTATTGCTAGGAGTACTTTTAATAGCTTTAAATATTTATGCCGCTTCATTTCTATGTATACTCGTACAGAAATCTTTCTTATTGATTTAGATTTCAGTTGTTTTTTAAACTTATATTTATTAAGATTCATAGACTAAACCTTTACCCTATATTGTTTTTTAAATGAATAAAAACGAATAATATACGTAGGTAGCCAAAAATGGTGACATTGCTAAAACGACACCATTTTTTACTTCTTATATAATATGAAAAATTATTTAGTACTAACATAAGAGAAAATGAAACAGACAAATGCCGACACTGAAAAAAAAAACCATTCATTTAGGCAAAGTTTCCAACAAAATTTTGACTGGAGCCGAATTTCACACAAATTCACGTGGGCTTTGACTCTACAATCGTCGCTAACGACGGGAAACCCATTGAAATAACTTTCGGAACAAAACACTTCAGGATTAGGACTGCAGTCATTGCATTATAAAGATCCTTAAATCCACAATTAATAGTCATATTGCGGAGATTTCGTACAAACACAGAGATAGCAAAGTAAAACATTAAGACCGGTTTTGAATAGATAACATTTAGAATGTGGGCTTCATTAAATTAGCTAATCTACATATTAAATGTCCAAATATATGTTTTGCACGTAATTTTATATTTAGATAAATCTAAATATAAAATTACTGGTTCAAACCGGTTCTGGATTGTTCTTTAATATTAATTGATCGACTGGTCCACTTATCATCGGTATTAATGAGTGAGTAATTTATAAATAGTTGTCATTCGCTGGCTTTCTCGTAAATAATCAGAAATCATCTATATTTAATGCCACGGTAAAAATATAATTGTTTTGTACCTAGAGCTTTTTTTGCAATAGCACCTTATTTGGTAGGATTGTTTTAAATTTATTTAGTTGACAGAATAACATAATGACTTAAGTATATTTTCCCATTATACATTCCTATAAGGAAAATATACTTGCTAAACATTAGTTTAGGTAGGTGTAGAATATGTTTTCAATAAAACTAATTGCTGAGATCCATTCCTGAATGAAATCATAATCTATTACCAACTTTAAACTGCAAATCTATCCAAACATTATGGATAGTGAAATTACCGGGTATAAAAGACCTAACATCTGTTGTCTCGGGTGACGGGCGCAGTACGGCTTTGATGGAGAATAGTTAAGTTACTGTCTATTCGTTATTGGTCTCTCTCAATGCCGCTCTGTCATGGTCAGGTGTATCACTCACCATCCGATGAGCGTCCGGACCGTTCTATTCACCAGATAACAAAGAAAATGCACGTGTTATTCAGAAGAATACTAAAAATGTTTGTATTTCATGAAATCAATCAATCGAACCTAATGATTTAGGCTAGTAAGAAGTTATCCTATTTAATCTTGTAGCTACCAAGTTTTTAAATCGATTGCGGGGGTAAACTAGTTGCTGCATAATTATATAATTACATCACGAACACCGAACTAAGCCTTTGTGTTCAAAACGATCTTGACTCAGATCGGCGACTAGTTATGCTAATATAATCTGAGTTTAGCCTATGCAGCTGTTCGGAATTTAAATTTCGGTTTGAATTAATAGGCGCTGCTCTAATAATAGGGACAAACAGTGTATTAATGTAATACCTGTATTTATAAGAGAGCTCGATGGCCAGCGCGTTCGGTTGACGATCACGTAAGTTAAGCAACCAACTCGGTGGTCGATCATAGGATGAATGGTCGAAATATTATTATATCTAGTCCCCTTGTGCTTCGGAAAGGAGGTTAGGCTATTGACCACAGTAGATGTTTGAGAATGACAGTTGTTAACACCCACAAATTTGCAATGAGCCCTCGTATTGGGCTATGACATAATCTTCTCATAGCTATTAAAAGTGAAACAAATCATATAATGTACCTATTACATCATCATAGCTCATTTAACGTCCCCAACGAGAAGCATGAGCCTATACACCCTTTACAGGTAGGCACCTGTAAAGGGTGTATAGGCCGTCTTCACTTCCAACATTTGAATCTCTTCGCAGGTGATTACAAAATCAACATGTAATCAACATGTAACAGATTACCTACCTATTATATTTTTAAAGTCTACATAGAAGTAGAAAATCTTTGGAAATTATGACTATTTCTTGCAAGGTTTCAAATTACAGCTTTAAAATCTTGTCAGTGCAATTCAAAACTGGCGCTAGGGAATAAAGCGTAACTTGTAAACTACTTTGGCAATTTATATTTTGTTAGTAACTCTTTGGCAACTAGTTTAGTTGTAAACTCGTTAACCATTAGTGTCGCGTGTAACATCAATACATCATAAACGAAACGGGGACCAAGTTATAGAGAACACATTACCATGATATTGACGGGCGCGCGCTGAATATAAAATGCTGCGGTCTATTTCTGGGTCATCTTAATAAATTTAGTATCTAAATTTAGACTAGTACTAAGATTATTGTAATAGTTAAAATCTTTGGCGAATGTGGTACACGGTAAAGGTTCCAAAACTTATGCTGTACTTCATAATCATATAACTAAAATGTTTGAATGAAATGTTAATAAATAAATAAATCAAATGTTTACAGCACACGGTCAAGAGTCAACATTATGTTGGAGCTGGATGTTCCGTTTCCCGCTTATTATTCTCAGTGCTGCCAACACAATTTAATTATTAATTCTCTTTGTATAACATTAATTATGTGTTTTATTACTATTGTGTTTTAATTTTACTATTTAAGTCACACTATAACTAATTAAATAAAGCAAATAATTACTCAAAAAAAAAACACCTAAATCCAGAATAGATATAAGCCAGATTTACTTTGAAACAATAATAACTTTAGGTAAATAATTATAACATAATAACACTCGTCCTCTATCTCACTGTCTCAAGTTATGTAGATCATTAAAAAAAGTACCTTATTAATAGCAAACATTACTGTACCTTTTGAATGATAAACAAATACTTAACAGGCTACATCGTATATACCGGGATTATTATAAACGAGTGACAGTCACAAGGTTAAACTAATTATGTAAATTTACCTTAGAATTTGAACAAAATAGGTTGTGTCGTAACAAGTACAAGTTAGGTATTTATAAACACGATGCATCATCGTATTTATACCAAATTTTCTGAAACTATTTAGAATTATGAAAATAATGGTGGGTATTTATAGTACTTACTCATATTAAAACAAATGATCGCAATGAATGTATTATAACAGATCTTCGAAGAGATTGCAAGTGGCAAAAACGTAATAAAAATCGCCGATTCAGTAATTAAATTTAGGTTCTCTATACCACTTATCCAGCTGCATTATTATATTTGAGACTGACATGGTCATATTAGCATTATAAATATATAGGAATAGTTTGTTATGCATTTGGCGACCTATAAGTACTTAATTAATTCCATTTTCCATAAGGAAATAGTCATATTTAGAATATCTTTATTCAAATAAATCTTTACAGATACTTTTGAATCGTCAATTGCTATATTTTATATTTTTATGACTACCACTGTTCGGAAATTAGGATCTTCGAACTTTTTGAAGTCAGGTTTGATGATGGCAGACCAGACAAATCGAGGGGAACTTTTCAAATCAAAGGCAGCTCAGAGCAACAACTACATCATAATAGAATGTATATCTACATATAATTACATTGATTATTTTAAATACGAATCACTCAAAGTCGTTAAATAAGAAATTTTTTTACAAAAAAATACTGACTTCTAACAGTTACTAAGACCTATCTCAAATTATTTTTTGTTTATTCATTTACTGTTCGAAGCGATATTTTTTGTAAAAAAAAAATCTCAATTGTAATGATTTCCAAAAGTAAGGTGCGCAAATTATAAACACTATTTAAATAGAAGCTAGTCCAGTAAACTGTATGTAGTACTGCTCATTGTCTGTTATTATCTTCATATCGTTATCTGCTTAGTATCTAATCGAAATACTAGTTAATTTGCTATAGGTTAATAATGAATTACCTACTTACAATAATTGTAAAAAAAGTTTGTGAATACTTAGCACATTAGTTAAATGTTTTCCCTCCCCACGTTATGATTGTCACAGATTATTTTTAACATAGATCGCCCCCATTGCTTTTTGCTTCAATCGAGTGAAACAGCTCGTATCCTTATTTGTCCTACCATTTAAGATCATCAGTTCTGTCTGTGGTCGTCCTACGCGTAACAACACATAATATAAATTTACCGAATAAATACCTATAATATTTGTTAATTCTGTACGTAGTTAATTATAAAAACATATGGTATTTTGGTTAAGGAAGATAGTAATATCGGCCATGCTACTTGATGACACTTTGGATTGGTTAATCCCCGAGCATTTCAAACATTTGTGTAC
>PQWD01009110.1:0-58575 GCA_019425675.1 Leucinodes orbonalis | reverse complement strand
TGCCAGATCTTCGGTTTCCGGGAATGTCGACTAACCTTTGATTTATTTCATCTTACATTTGAAATAACCGATATATTATCATAATAGGACTAAATATGTCACGACCTACATTTATTTTTATATGTTTCCTTACATTGTTTATGTAACCCCGTTGACTAGATTAACGATCCTTTGTTCCATTGATCCATGTATAATGGACCTTATTGATAATAGTTGGCACCAAAACTCAAATATTATCTTTAATTATTACATAATTAGTATTACATTAATTGTTATGTAGCACAATAATAGACGGGTTTAAGATGTTCACCGTAAGGTTGTAAATACCATTTAATCATCAATGTCACGATATTATAAAATGTCGAATGATTGGTAACCGTCACATACTGCTAATTGAAAGCATTATTTTAAGGCAAATTAATCTATCGATCGCAATCGACGGCCGGAAGGCCTATCAGCTACCTCGAACAAAGTCTAGCAATTCAAATGTTGGTTTTTAATATGTAATGATGTACATAAAGATGAAATAAGTACGCAATTATAACAGAAATCCTGCGGTTTTTATTTAATTTTATAATAATCACCATTTAGGCAATACTATAACAGAAGTAAACACAACACAAACAATAAGCACTAAAACACCAAGTTAACACATAAAACATGTTTAAAAATTGTTTTTTATTATGTAGATAAAATTGCTCTCAATACACATCACCTATTTATTTTCCACATTAAAAAAATATTTATTAATTATTGCACATATATCAGTGTGTAACACTTTCTCAAAAAAACTGTAGGTGTTTCATACTAAAACTAATGTGAGTTTGGTAGAATGTAGCAAATTGACTAATTTAATATGAATCAATAGTTTGAAATAATATTAATTCATTAAAAACTTTACATAAAAACAATCTATAATTTACGTATTGGGTATTAATTAAGGAGTAATTGGAAAAGGGCAAGAGAATGATGAATTGTAATATATTTATCGAGCTTTCCGATAATTGAAATAAATTCATTTCAATAAAGTAAACAAACAATTTTCTAGTTGGTGAACGGCACTTTTTTGATTTGCCGCATATGTTAGCATATTAATTAAGCCGAAAGTCGTGGGAGCAACTCCCACGTAGAACCAACATTCACGAGGCGAATTTGAGTTTATTACAAGCTTTTCTTTTTTGGCTACCAACAGTTAATTTCTCTTAAAGTTGTGTGGTCTAGGACGAACCAGAGTGAAAAGATAAATTAACTTAGTATATGTTGTGTATATTTATGTAAGAAAAGCACAGTATTTTTTGTGAATCTGCCAAATCCTTTGGTGACCCTGGTAGTTTATATTAACCTCTGCCATTTGCATATTAAATAATCTTTTGGTTTATTTTTCACGGCCTCATTAATGCTAGTTTTCGGTCTACACTCAGAACATAGGTACTGGACAATACGTGGGCCTTAATTCGCCAATGCCAACTCTTACCTTTATTGTTTATAAATGATTTTTTTTTCAAATTTGGTATTCTATTATTGAGCGTCGGTGGCTCAATGGTGTAAACTGTTGCCCTCCTACCGGGAGGGCTGTGGTTCAGATCCCGCCACGTACCAATGTGTTCGAATTTTCAAAACACATGTACGTTTTCCGACGCTCTTACGGTGAAGGAAAACATCGTGAGAAAACCTGCACACGTTTGCGAAAAGATTCGAAGGTTGTGCGTAAATTCGGCCAAACCGCATTGGGCCCGCGTGGACAACTAAGGCCTATACGCGTAGGCTTGTGTCCCTCGGTGGGGACGTATAATGAGCTGATGATGATGATTCTGCTATTTGAATAATACCATTACCGTTTTCCAATACCAAGAACTAATTATTGTGTCTCACTTGTTTGTAGAAATTGAAATTTCATATCCTACCTACCCATAAAATTCATATTTTCGAAAATAGAAAGTTGATAATACTGATAGTGTGGAAATGTATCTACACTCCAAATGTTGCTTTACATAAAGCTTTCATTCCTTAACAAAATTTGTTCCTTCCAGCAACTACAGCACTGCTGCTATCGGAATTATGTACCTATATTAATACATATTTGTTACAAATTGTGATTGTTAGGAAGAAAATTAAAGGAATTCTGGTAAATTTGGTTGAACCCTTAATTAACAAACTAGCTTCGCTCGCATGAAATTCGAAGTAAAATATTTATTTTTTCCTGGTAACACAGAAGAGATCTCGGAGCAAAACATAATTTCAATACGCTAATGTAGACGGTGCTATAAATGTCTTTTCATATATTTTTAGCTTCCTGCCATAATAACTGCATAGTCTCAAAAAAAATGCTCGTCTCGTTAGTTCGTAATCAATAATAATCCGCAAACCAAGTTTGAGTTCTCTGTCTTGAAACTACCGTAAGCTTCATATGAATTTCCACCCCCTATTTTAGGAAAATGGAGGAATACAAAGAGACAAAAGTAGCCTATGTCACTTTTCATCCCTTCAGCTATGTCCCCTAAAAAACTCACGACAATTGTTTGTTCCGCTTTGCCGTAAAAATCGGTCTAACAGATACACTTTCACATTTAATATTAGTATGGAAGTATAGATATAAGTGTTAGAGTCAAAACTTATAACCGATCACTAAGATTATTGACTGAATTTCGCAGTGAATTTCTTAGGACCGGTTATGAGTTTTGACCGTAACATATATGATTATTGTGCATGTCAAGTTATGATAAAAGTGCTGCCATCACACAGGCTTATGGAGCTTAGGAGCCAATCACACCTGCACAATGTGCATTCTCAAAATGTTTCAGTAAAACGGCAATGCATTTTGCCAACAGCACCGACAATCTGAAGCACAATTTGCACGAACAAACTTCAGAATCAGAACTACCGAACGCATCGATCGAAAACTTGGTAATTTGATTTTACCAGGAAAACGCCGCAATAGGATACTAACTCTGACACACTCAGATGTTACCGCACTAGTTTCACGAGCACTTTACGTTAAATTTGACGACCCCTCTGGTGTAATGGTTATGATTTCGGCTGTTACATCAAGGATTCAATCCCTGGGCAGTACAAACATCTGTGTGTATGAACATGTCTGTTTGTATTGGTCTGGGTGTTTTCTATATATAATATGTATGTATTGATATAAAAAAAATGTTGTTTAGTACCCATACTACAGGCTTCACGCTTAACTTGGGGCTAGATGGCGCTGTGTGAATGTCAGTGGATATTTATTAAATGCTGGCCTCCGTGGTCTAGAAGACACATCGTACGGTTACGTGACCTGGAAGTCGTGGGTTGGAATCTTACGGAAAATGTCACTTGTACAATTTTTCACAGTTTGGTTAGGACATAGCAGGCTGAATCACTGATTGTTCAAAAAGAGAGAAGATTCCATGCTTCGGAAGGCAAGTTAAGCGTCGGTACCGACTACAATCTTAGTATCATCATCAGCTCAATAAACGTCCCCACCGAAGGGCACGAGCCTATCGGTACAGGGTGATTAGGCCTTAGTCGTCCACGCGAGCCAAGTGCAGTTTGGACGACTTCACGCAAAAACTTCGAATCTCTTTGCAGGCGTGCGTAGGTTCCTCACGATGATTTCCTACATCGTAAGAGCGTCGGATAACGTACATATATTTTTCCAAAATCGCAGAAACCATTGGTACGTGGCGGGATTTCAACCTCAGCCCTCCCGATAGGAGGGCAACAGTCCACACCATTGAGCCACCGACAACTCTAATCTTAGTATGCTTGTCGTTCATATCCACCCACCCGCATTGGGCTCGCGTGTTACGGCCTAATCTCCCCATATCTATGCTGTGCGGGAATGTCTATGACCTGCAATGAGCCATTATAGTCTGGTGTTGATAATGATAAACTTTCACTAATAACTTATTCGCCTATTTAAGGTGAAAATACAAAAAAATCCTATGGTACCATACAGTCCGGCTACTACTGAACTCAAAGTTGTCCGAGTATGGCCTAAGGCTCGTATTTTAGGACGAGACTCAAGCGTTGATCTTCACTTAAGGGAGAACGCTCTATGCGGTAAATAGCACCATCCCTTTCTAACTCATTTTAAGTAAAGATCATCGCGTATATTACGGGAAGTGTTCGGAAGAATTATTCAGACTTATGCCAGCTGCAATATTCCACTACGGTAATTCGAGGCGAATCTCAAAATTTAATCCTCACCACCTAGATGAATGAAAGTTCTCGACAGCATATTTTTGTCGTAATTTCTTGCCTCGGACGACAAAACTGTGGAATCAGCTACCATCTGAATTATTCCCTAAGCGATTCGACCTGACGTCCTTTAAGAAGAGAGCGTATTCCCACTTAAAATGCCGGCAATGCATTTCTTTGCCTTCTGGTATTGCAAGTGTACCTGGGCGACGGCATCATTTACTATCAGATGAGCCGTCTGCTCATTTGCTGATATAACATAAAAAAAGATAAACGTACGGACCTTAGTGTCACAAATTCGAGGCTAAAGTTACTGTGTCATGACTCTAGACTGTCAGACTCGAGAGTCTTGTTTTCAGTGCCTACTTTGAATCTTTTAATTTCTCAATCCCTTCAGACTTGGAACTTATAATTTGGTGGGTATTTATAAGAACGTAAAGCATTTAATTTAATTATTTATTCGAAATAATAGCTTTTATTACCGGAATCAAGCTTAATGCAATTTATACTCAGTAGAATACACATTATGTTTGATATATTTAGAGAGTTTTCTGTGAAAGATAATTTCTGTGTTTACTTTTGAATTAAAGAGCGCCATTCATATTCAAGTTTTAGAAAAAATGAGGAAATCTTCGCAAAGCAAACTGAAATACGATTAAAAAACGAATAAAATGACACTGAATGTAATAACATAAATAAAATTCAGAATCATTATGTTTTTTGCATAAACCACCAAGTAACCACGGCTTGGGTGATTTATCATCTCCCCCAAATACCACGTCGTATGTTAATTCTATTTTAATTCTAACCCAGAAATTAGACGTGTTCTTAATATTTGATGAGTTAAAGGTTAAAGGAACGTATTTGAATAATCTTCCTTTTAGTTTTCCCATATACTCGTACGTCGGTGGCTCAATGGTGTGAACTGTCGCCCTCTCACCAGAAGACTGAGGTTCAAATCCCGCCACGTACCAATGTGTTTTCAAATTTTCAAAAAATATATGTACGTTATTCGACTCTCTTACGGTGAAGGAAAACATCGTGAGGAAACCTGCGCACGACTGCGAGGAGATTCAAAGGTTGTGCGTGAAGTCGTTCAACCTGCACTGGGCCCGCTAAGGCCTAATCACCCTATACGGGTAGGCTCGTGCCCCTCGGTGGGGACGTTTAATGAGCTGATTATGACATACCATAAGAGCGTCGGATAACGCACATATAATTTCGAAAATTTTAAAACACAGTGGTACGTGGCGGGATTTGAACCTACACCCTTCCGATCGAAAGACAACAGTCCACACCATCGAGCCACCGACGCTCTAAGATACATGCGAGCGTATAACTTTCAAGTGACTGCACAATATGCGTTACTTATATTTATTGAAAGCATATTTCTAGGTGAGCCGTATGGTCATATGCCTTCCTGTATTTGAAAAAATATGCATAATGTTATTGTAAAGCACAAGTGTTGTTTAGTATCTAGCAGTAGTAAGACAATAAAGGTGGGGATACTAGTTTAATACTATTTTTTTAACTGTCTATTCAAGAAAACTCTAGAATACATTAGAAATTATTTTCCCAAGACTGGCTTTGCTAAATTTGGTTACTCCTGGAAATTACACGATTTTGACTATTTTATCATTTCCAAGCATATTTCTTAGTTTTTTTATGTCAGTTACAATAAATAGATATTTCTTTATTTTGTTAATATCTTATTCACAAAAGGCAAACGATTTTACTCATGATCTCTACTAAGCGAACGTCACTTAAATGAACACACCTATTAAAACACCATTCACTAAGCAATCATGAATACATGCATGAGTTTAATACTCATCGTGAACATGTCATTACTCGCGTAAACACGTTAAAAGGGAAGCGGGAACTTAACGAGCTAAATTGGAAACCTAAAGTGACGGCTTCATAAATTCTCTATCATAACATCATAATTGAAATAAATAACTGTTTGCCAACTAGATTTGGCTTGCAATGGAATCATTTAAAGGTAACGTATGTATTTTTCAGTAGTTTGTAACAATATTTCTACTATACATATATAATTGTGCTCAGTTCAAAACATTAACTTCAGATTTGATAAAGGCTTGTGATATGACCTCGGCTCCACCAAACTAGTGTATGTAACTCTGTCTGCTGCAGAAGATTTCAGTGTATCATGATGTCTATACTATTTATAGATTGCTGTCTAGGTTTACTAAAATGTATTTTTGTATCTATGTCTGTATGACAGTAATCTGTCTGTGTACCAAAGTTAAATAAATACCATCTGACATATTATTTCTCCAAATCATTATCAAGTGAAATGAAATGTAGATAAATGTTCATTTGTCCATTTTTTCTTTTATATTTTATTCGCAAGTTTTGTTTGTGCAAGCCTAAAATTAAGGCATCGCTCAATCATGTTCTTGTTAGTTGTCCAAATAAATAAATAAATAATCTGTTTTAATATATAGCATGGTAATCTACACTATTCTACAAAGACACATTTGATGTCACATGTGTTGTTGGTTGAAATGTTGGCTACTACACGTTCGTACAAACATTTTGTTTACGTCAACATGTCTGATCGTGTTGTTCTAGGGTGTTTCGTGTTTATGTGTAACATGTTTATATTTACACATTGCACAGTATTTAAATAGTTATTGTTTAGTACTTCTTGTGTATACGTTTTTCTTAAATTAGAGCCAGGTAACTCTGTGCGAATAACTGTGGTAATTATTAATAATTTCCTGTTTAATTCCTCTCAGGTATATCTATTTTGACATTGAAATTTAGCCTTTATGGACCACATATTCATATACGAGTACATTACGTATATTATGATAATATGCATGTATGATAAATACCATCTAGTGATCAGTATGCCTTGTTTTACTTATTCCCTTTCATTGACAAAAACTTAATTGTGACTTTCTTTTTGTGTTGTTTTAAGTGAGTGTTAATTTTTTTTAGTGACTTACGCTATTCTCTTAGACTTCTTGTATCCGTTAAATACGTCCGTTACATTTATAAGCGGGTTAAGTGTGGAAACTAATTTGGTGTCTAATTTAATATTGATTGGTATTCTATTTGATACGTTTTATTTAATCATCATTGTGTCATATTAACCATAAGCTATAAAATATGTTTTAAAACCATTTTTCATTCAGAAAGTGAACGGGACGGTCAATTCGGTCACCTGGTGGTAAGTGATACGCATAACCATGACCGAAGAAGTGTTGCTGGAAATTAATGACAGTACCGGTCATAATTTTCCACCAACAATGCTTGACGAGGCGACAGATGTTAGGTCCTACATACCCAGTAATCTTACTAACTACAGTACAGTACTACAGCTCATCCCGAAACACATAAGTGCAAAACACTCATATTTCACGGGACGATATTTGGCGCTGTGGTGGTACTTACCTACACGATTCATTACCGAGTCTACCACAAATAAAATTATTTTACATTAATTTTAATTTAATAATTCCTTATTATTGTTACCGTAATTGATTTGTTCCCGTTAGCAACTGAACGGGACGACGGGACGTTAGCGCCCTTTGGGAATTCGGTTCACGCCAAGATTATCTGTTGCTTTTGCTTTGATTTGTAATTTTTGGGTTTAATTTGCGTTACCAAGCGCTTTGAAATTTAGATAAATTAATTCAAACGGAACTTCCGGGAAAATAAATAAAAAATATTTTTATATTTGTGTTGTATAAAATTAAGTCTTTTGTCTGTTTATCGAAAGTGTTCAAAAAATAAAAACAAACGCAAGTTCATCCATACAAGGCATAGAATGCCTTATTATGTTTACACATAATATGAATGTAACTCATCACAATATGTATTAATGTAACTCATGTGGCGTAGCGACGTCGGCTTGGTGTACCAAGGGTTCCGGGTTCGATCCCCCGGGCAGTACAAACATGTGTATGCATGAACATGTTTGTTTGTAATGGTCTGGGTATTTTCTATGTATAATGTGAATGAATTTACAAAAAAAATGAATATAAATATGTTTATCCGATGTTTAGTACCCATATTATAGACTTCACGCTTAACTTGGGGCTAGATGGCGCTGTGTGAATTTATTTATTTAAGTATCACTTTAATCTGAAAACCCTGAAATCACTCCGGATAAAATTGGTTTTGCACTTACCGGAGTTTTCCCTCGAGTTCTTGGATATCTCGTAAAATATGCACGCGTAGCATACAGTTATTATCATGAGCGGTAGGAAGTACATGGCGCAGAGGCAGAACACATTATAGGCGAGCTCCTGACGCTGACTGGAAAAAGCTTCGAAGGACACGCACTGCTGGAACTCTGGCACTGACGGATGTGTCATCACTCTGAACACCAGACTCTGGAACAATAAATTAAATAAATAAATATTTACTGACATTCACACAGTCCCATCTAGTGTCAAACTAAGCAATAAGCCTGTTATATGGATACTAAAGAACGGATAAACATACATATTTTTAATATATTTTTTATACCCAGACCAAAACAAACAGACATGTTTGTACTGCTCGAAAATCGGACCTAGATGTATTTGCCTACGCGACGTCTTAACCTTTACACCACATGGGTCGTCTAGAAGTAAAGATCAAGAAGGTCGATAAGGTTAAATGTTGCTATTACTAAATCCATACATATGTGTTTCAAAATTGTAACTATACAATTTTGAAACTAGGCTGGAAGTTTCCAAACGAATAGTTATAGTGTAATGCTTAGATTGTTGCTAAATAGCTCTGTGTGAATGTCAGGGGATATTGAATTCATTTTCATTCATTCATTAACGTCGATTCAATAGGATTAGATTTGTTATACTCGTTAATTTTAGTACCACTCATCCCAAAACATAAAAGTGTTAATTTACGGGACGATAAAAGGCACTGCGTAGGTATTGACCTCGACAACTCAGTACCAAATCTAGCGTCTTTCTTTATAACATAAATAGTTTAAGTTCCAAAGCGAAACCAGAATAACGTCAGCACTTTCACTACGGTAAACATTAATATTGCTCTTTGCATATATTAAGATACGTATACTTATAATCATAAGGAATAAAGTAAAATGTGTGTTGCGCAATACTATATCAAATACCAAACTCAAAGAGGAACGCTAACAAAGAAATGTTTAATGTGAAGATTGTCGACAGAGATAAATTCTCCACAGAAGATGTTTACGGAGCATTTCATAAAGGAAGTGCGTTTTGAATTCATTGAAACATTTTATTTAGGATTATTAAAAAATACCTAATGAAAATCATACAGCAACATCTAAACACAAACTAAGCATTTAGCCTGTAATAAGGGTATACTAAACTACTGATAAACATACTCATATAGGTTTTATTTTGTAAGTACACACTAATTATACATAGAAAACATCCAAACCAATACAAAAGAGATATATAAAAAATACAACAAACAAAATATACAACTGATCGATTCGAAAATAATAATTTAGAACTGTTGGTCTCAATGCACAGGACACTTCATAAAGTGCCAGTGAAGTACACTATTAATGTAGCGCATTTATGACGATCATAAAAACAGTTCTTCAAGACATGAGTGTCAAACAGGAAATAAATAGTGTAATAAAGTTGCAGTTAGAGTGGCAAACGAAGACGAAAAGATCCTAGTTTAAAAATAGTCGAAATTTAATGCACTAACATTTGCACTACATTTTCGTTAACTTAATAACAAATATTAATTAAGTTAGCAAAAATCATATATCTAGGGGTTAACACACTCTCTAGGCAATCAACAGAATCGCAAACACCTATTTTCCAGGATGATACGATTTCCCGGGATAGTCTGGGACATTCACTGCGATTAAAACCTAGAATTATTGAACCACACAGTTCTTCATGTAATAAGCAAAGTCCTAATGCACTGTCGAAACTATCAGTTTTTGTGTAAATTTAATATATCACAAACAGAATGAGGTCGTAGGCAGGTAAACTTACCCTTCAATATTAATTGTTCGTATGTAGGATGTAATCAAAAGAAAAGTCAGACATTAAAAAATTGGATTCCTAGGCTATTCATTATACGCCGGCATACAACTGTATGCCTAGGCCGATTGTTGTTTGAACTAAAATCACTCAACGTTTAACAACTGGTCGTAGGGCAGCGGTAAACATACCTCATCAATATAAATTTTTCGTAAGTAGGATATCAATAAAAGCCAATGCTGTTAACTCATTTCGTAAAGGTTCCTCATGATTTCCCACAAAATTTTAGTAAGTCATTTTTGATGAGATCAATGGCGTAGTGGTTACCGCGTTCTTAATGGTTACGCAATTCGAACAACTATTGCAGCTGTCATCATCGAATAGGTGATCAAAAAAAGATATAACAAGTTTTTCCATGTACAGTAAATCCCCAAATAATTAAAAACTTAATTATGTATATACAAAAATAACAATAAATTAATTAATTAACAGTATAAATCAGATTTAAACCAGAAACCATGTTCATCAACATTTTTCTACTTCGCATTGAGTGCAAAGTTACGACATCTCACGAACTTCTCGAACGTGCTTCTTAGAAGCCATTTTGTTTCGCTGTAACACAGTATCCTACTCATACTGTCTAAATTCAATAAAGTTTGTAATGCGATTATAACGTATCCTCTTATATAACTTTGCCTTTAGTTTTAATGGAGATGATTTTAATGAGTTATGTATAGAATTTATAATATGCGATCGATTCAATTAATTTAAACTTCGTAATAATTAGAAGACTTTTTGAGTTCGAGTTGGGATTATAGACAAATTACTGCGCAATGGCTAAACATGTCTACACAGACAATCAGGTGCCTGGCCGGCAATGACTTAACCAAACTAGTGCAAAAGCGACCACACATTTGATTTGATCTCAACTCAACTTTAAGAAAACTACACCGACTACACGACGAACGCAGTTAGGTACTTTATTTATGAATAAGGTCGGATATCTAGGAAGCCTCACTAGATAAGCGAGCAGTGTACCAAAAAATTTTCATTTAAGCATATAACAAAGCAGATTATTATTTTTTTTAAATCCCATATTGTATTTCTCGAGAAACACAAGCCAAGACTCACTGATATAATTAGTTGTGATCCAATGCTATTGTTTTGTCCCATTGGCCTTAATGTAGCAAGTACGTAATGTTTTGGCTAATTTTAGTCATGGCGATTTACCATTTAACTGTTCAAGTTATAATTCCCTGAAATTCACCTTTTAAAAAAGCCTTATGAATCGTTGGGCAGTCAACAGAATATGTAGAAGACTCTGCATTAGAATCAAAAAAGTTTTTTTATTGAATAAGTTCATTCAATAAATTTAAAAGGAAAAACCGTATGACGTATGTAACGAAAACAAGAAAAATGTTTGCAAGATCCGAATTTATTATCGAACGTTTATTTCCCATCCTTTTAAGGTATCACCTTTTTTCCATGGTACAAAGGATTGTTGCCAACCGATACTAATTGAAAATAAACATAGGTATGTACCTAAGAGAAGTGTGGTTGACCCTATCACATCAACGTTACATGGTTTCATCTTTTATTAGATGTTGTGGACAAAATAGTCTTTGCGATATTTAAGCTAAATATAGAGGGAAATATTATTTAAGATTAATGAATAAGTTGACGATCATACAGGCCGTCAACCTGGTGGTAAATGGTAGCTCTCGCCTTTATTTTAATTATTTTTTTACGATTAATTTTGCGACTCTACCAGGATTCGAAAAAGTAGATATTAGATATAGTGTTTTATCTTCGAGAAGAGCCGGCAAGAAACTCGACAGTAACTTTTTAATTTTTTTAGTACTTATTGGTAACAGGGTTTTTTATTACTAAGAAATCGAATTATAATAATTAATTACAAAAATTTTACACTATTGTGTAGTAGTATCTGTACTTCATAACAGTATCTTTTTACTTTGACCGGTGGAAGGGCAATCCGGCTAGATTTTGTCGTATTAAAAAAATCACTATGCCTCTTCCAGCTAACAATTTTCCAACTTTGTTTAGTCTTAGATTTAGGACAGCAAGTTTGTTTTTGTTTCTAGTATTAAAATTATGAAGTCACATTTTTTTCGAACAAATATAGATTTTTGCTGACATTAATAAACAGTTATTTATTTATTTGACAAAACCAGAGGTAGTATATACAGAAATACGTCATAGATGTTTGAAGTATCGGATAAACCATCGGATATCAATACTCAATAGGCTACAATTATCATAAAGTATTAGAAACATATTTACTATTTCTGTTACTCTCCTAGACTATCAATAATGAACTATCAAGCGAAACCTAATTTTCACAGTAATCTATAATTTGCTTCTTACGAACCCTATTCCATGAAATAGGGTAGATTCGTAGTTACGGCTTGAATAATACACATTATTATTTTAAAAGAAATAGTCTCATCAATTATTTCTGTATTCATTTAATACAAATCAGAAAGCGAAAATTAAATGTGCCAGACTCAATTTCATCCCTAAGTATATCTCATTTTTAAACTTTTCATTGGACCTCGTACAATCGAAATATTATAGGTAATAAATCCAAAAGCACAATAGGTAATTTTCGACTCAATTCATCCTATTTGTATGAATTTGGAAATTCATTATGCTATTGTTGATTCAGAGCCTTAGAAATGTCATATTATATAATATCCTTAAAAATTGCGTGCATTGTGTTCATGTGATGCTAGAAGATAGTCAGATAAGCGACAAAGGCAGCTTTCTACTCTAATTTAAACCTAATCACCTAATACAAGGTATGGAAAATTACATCCCTTAGTGTATAAGTTAGTTATCAATACAACATGGGAATGCCGACACAGTCATCAACTCATCTTATAGCCTATAATGTCATCTGCAGATCACAAGCTGTCTCGTACAGCCTATAAAATTAGGACGTAATGCACGATGCGGGCCAAATGGAATTGGTGGATATTTATGACTTAAGTCATGACCTGGCGTCCTTCAAAAGAAGAGCGTATTTTAATACAGAGAGCCGACAACGCATCTCAGCTGTCGTAAATGTTCATAAGCGGCGGTGATACTTTCCATCAGGTGAGCCGCATGCTCGTTGGCCTTACTAATTTATAAAAAAAACTATTGAAATGGTAGTCAGGACCGACGACTTAGTGTGTGCCCTTCGAAGCAGGAAATCAACTGTCTTTTTAGGCAATGACATCAGTTTGCAATATCTTAACCAAACGCGGAAAATCGCACTTTTTTACTTTGACTATGCGGTCTTCACGTGGCATCCACGATCCCCGCATCTAAACTCAATACGCAGATCACAAAACAACGAAGGCAAATATGCCTACTACAAAATAGCTCTAAGGTTTTAAAAACCTGCCTCTAAATTTATTCAGTTTTTAAGGTAGGGAGTAAAACATTAACTTGGTACTTAGACCTTTCGTCATAATATCTTTCATCAATATTTTGATGGAAATTAGTGAAAAAGTGATTAATATCGCTTACAATGTTGAAAGCTTATTAAATTCCTTAGCGCTTTCAAATGCATCCGAATATTCATAATTATTTCGGAGGCCTAACTAAATAAAAAAAGGTATAACCTTCAGATGTTCTGACCTAAGGATACAAAAGAGAAATGAATGAGAAATATTTACTTGGCAAACTTGACTCAACACCTTATCGGCTCGAGGTCAAATCTTTGCATAGTTCTAGGGAAATACGTTTTTACATAATATACAATATTTGGGTATAATAAGCTTCTGCAATAAGTGATTTATTTTAAACTAATAGATTCAATATTTATAGTGTTTAAGGATCAATATAGCAAAGTTAGGTTCATGATCGCTTAAGTACCTATAACAGTTGTTGCAATCGTCGAAGATCAGATGAATTGATCGCAAATGATGTTAAATAAATAAAAATATAAGCACTACTTTAAAATTATATTGAACGGAAACAACAACATTAGTCATAGGACTGTGTCACAGCTGTTAACACACTTCTCCAAATAGAAGAGGCGTACGTCGGTACTACAAACTGTATGTTGTGTTGTGACAACGTGTGTGCGTGCGTGCGTGTTGTTTAATAATGTTATATATTTTCAGATAAACGCAAAAGTGAATAATTCGTTATTCCAACTACTGTTTTCGTCTGCTTTGTTACCTGTGGTAAACTGCAGAGTAGTGCAACCAACCACGCAATGTACAGCATAAGTTTGCTTCTTTTTCTTGCCACAGCCAACCGTAGAGGGTAGAGGATGGCGAAAAATCTGAAACAATACATAATATTTTGATAATTTTGAAATTAATGAGGTTTAATATTTACAGAAAACTGTTTGAATCAGTCTAGTCATTAATATCAGGTAAACACCGGCCTTGTTTGATTTTCAATGTAAATACTTTTAACTGAAATTCATGTTTATTTACAAACAGTTATCAATTGACATCATTTGGCAAGTTGAAGTGGCAGTGGGCAGGGCACATAGTGCGTAGAGCCGATGGCCGATGGGGCGGAAAGTTTCTCGAGTGGCGTCCATGTAACTGGCGTCCAATGGACGGATGACCTGGTTATGCTGGCGGGTAGCAGATGGATGTCAACTGCTAGGGATCGGCCTACGTGGAAATCATTAAGGGGGGGCCTTCGTTCAGCAGGGGACATTTTAGGCTGTAATGAGGATGATGATGATGCCATTTCGTAAACAGTGCATCGAGTATCAGTTTTATTAAACCTGAGAATTAAGGTGCGGGTTCTACAATAAATAAGAATTAGGTTTAAAGGATTCATTGTAAACTGTTTTACATTGTCTGTCTTAGCTTGAACCAACCACTTTTGATATATATTTTTTAGAACTTACCTACAAAACACTTACTCTTCATGGGCTTCTTTCATTCATGGCGTAGCTCAAGCTTTGAGCTTAATATAAACCGCATTTTACTCATATAATAATATATCCTTAGTTTACCTAAAACCCATTTGCTGCTTCATTTGCTAAAAATGCATCTTTGATATTTCGCGATATAAGAGAAATATTTTTTTTTTTGATGATTTAGATATTTTTTTTTTTACACATGTAGTGTCAATTATAACAATTGCATCCTAAACATGACTTCATGTATTAGATGCAATTGTAACAATATTAGACATCCTCTAACAAAAAATTTCTTGTGTGATATCCCCCTTTATGTACCTTCATGACTATTTTTGTCATAACGCTGCATGTCGTCATGTAAAGTTATAACTAGCAAGTATGACATCAACGAAGCCCTAGATTAGATCCTACCCACATTCATGAATGGAAAAAATAAATCAGTATTCCGAAACCTTTTCAGCCGAAGAATAAGTAATACGGGACAGAAGTATGAGCAGCTGTGAAAATGTTCCTTCAATTTCAGATATATTACTTGATGTAACATTGGTTTCGTGTCCACACAATGAGATAACAAGAAACTATATCATTCTTTATTGTCCCTTGTTCGAATAGTATTGTTTGTTCTTATTAATTTTATTACACTTTTGTATTTTTTGCTAAAGAGTTAAAAATCATACCACCAAATAAATTTAAACAAACGTGATAAAGAATAGCTATGGAGATAATAGGGCTCGAAGGAAATTATGAGAGATTTTAAAAGCTACAAATATTGTCCACCTTTCAAATATATATTAAATTATCATCAAAAACAACCTCGTAGAAACTTGATGAAGCTGATAATGTTTCCGTCAGACTTGCTGGTTTAGTTCCGGATCGTAAAAATTTTATTCCTGCACCAAGAAATCTTCATTCAAGAATATTTGTTCTTTCATGAAAGATGTACTGGTCGAAGGCTCAACTAATCAAAATGTATACCAAAAGCAGTTATCGCATTTTGAAATACGAGTAGTAGTATATGACAAAGTGTCTTGTAACCTACCGCAGTATTCCGAAGCCCTTTGTCATGTATCAATATATTATATCTATTTAATAATTAAACACTTTTATTTTCATTTCAGAGCGTCGGTGGCTCAGTGGTGTGGACTGTCGCCTTCCTACCGGGAGGGCTGAGTATTTTCGAATTTTCGAAAAATATATGTACGTTATCCGACGCTCTTACGGTGAAGGAAAACATCGTGAGGAAACCTTCATGCACGCCTGCGAAGAGGTTCGAAGGTTATGTGTGCAGTCGTCCAATCCGCACTGGGCCCGCGTGGACGACTAAGGCCTAATCACCCTATACGGGGTAGGCTCGTGCCCCTCGGTGGGGACGTTTAATGAGCTGATGATGTTTATTTTCATTTATAATAGGGCTCTAAAAGTGTGAAACACAAATCTTTAAACCAATAATATTTAATTCCCTAGAAGCAAACACGTCATAATCAGAACAGTTAAACGAACAGAGATTAAGAATAATTAATAGTGATGCATTTGTCTTAATATCCCCGTGCGACAGTCTTTGGTGAGAAATGACTTTCATAATTAATATTAATATCTCCGTATTTATATAAAAATGAAATCACATTTCCAAGTACTTATGTTAATATACATACGGCACCAAATATAAATTATTACGGGGGTCGTTATTCTAATACCTTTTGTGCACCATGGCATATGGATTGGTAAACAAATGATTCATGTACTCTCCTTACTGAAATTGTATAAAAATTAACTACAGTACTTTGATGTATGAATCTACAATTATGTTAATACATTACAATTTAAAACAAATACAGTAAGTTAATCGGAACCAGAAGTAGGTAACATTAATTGTTTTGTTAATCAATTAAGTACAATTAGGTTGATTATTTTTTCGCACCGTAGTCCACATTAAATTTAATGTCCTAAGAACCTGTAAGTACAAATCTTTAAATCTCTCTGGTTTCATTTTTGGTTGTACCATTATCTTGTTAGTTTTATTAATAAAAAAAAACATTAAAATATGATTATAAGGTCACTATTTATAGTAAAAAATTACTAATAATGGAGTTAAACTTACCTATCAATTGATATACACACGAGCACATTTGATGATAAATATAAACCGAACGCACGAAGCACCAGAAAAAATTTGCACGCCAAGTTGCCTGCCAGCCACGCATTCGTAGTTCGCCACCCGATCTGCAAATAATAAAAAATACAGAAACTGGAATATTTCGTTTGTTAATAAATAAATAAAATTTGTATGTGACATTTAAAAATGTATTCGCATTCACAAATTGCTTTATTGGTCAATATCAATATTATCATATATAAATATTTTCTTTTCAGGTTCAAAACCCCACGTAAAATGTGTTTTCGAATTTTCGAAATTATATGAACGTTTATCCCACGTTCTTACGGTGAAGGAAGATATCGTGAGCAAACATGCGCACGCCTGCGAAGAGATTCAAAGATTTTACGTGAAGTCGGCCAATCCGCACTGGGCTAGTGGACGACTGAGGCCCTTTACGGTTAGGCGCATGCCTCTCGGTAGGACATTTAATAAGTTGATAATGATAATGATTTTTTGCGATGGACTGGTCGATCTGATTTCAAATCTACGAAGTTTAAGTTCTATTCCCGCAATGAAATCACCATTATCCCATAACTTCCTACTGCAGGGCCGCTTACCCCACCACGTGGGCCCAATATTGTATTTACTATTTTATAAATTACTGTTATAGGATGTAATCCAGGACCTACAGCATAACGTGACCAAATGCCCAATGCAAGGAAGCATCTATTTTTAACAATCTGGTTATTAGACCTGCCATATCTTAACTAAACAAAAAAAAACGCACAAATTGTCTTTAACTATGCAGCTTTCCAGGATTTGAAGTCACTATCCCTGGATCACACAGTGATCCAACCCAACGCTAATGCCACCCGATCACTGACACAGTAAATTCAGAATCAGGTTAAAATAAGTGTTAGTTTTAGACAATGTTACGTTACAATGTTTTTAATAATATGAAAAAGTAAGAAACCAATGTTACTGATTGAATCTGGTATACATAATTTTTTTCAAGTATTTTATACAACCTGCAACCTATTTTTGCAGGCAGGAAAGCGGTGTTATTTAACAACAGGTGAGCCGTTTGCTTGTCTTCTTGTGTCGAGTGTTTTTTAATTAAACTGTTTTTTTTTATTATAAACGAAACTATTGAAAAACCTCGAAACATATTGTCGTCCCGATATTTTTAAATTTTAAGAAACTTGTAGAATGTTTGATGTTACATACAAACTCCGCGTTAATACACTTAATGGTATCCATTAGGCGTATTAATGCTGTGGAAATATTTCTATTGAATAGTTTCGAAGAAGATTACGGAACCTGTTTCCCTTGAGAAAACTAAACTTTCTCGGAAGTCACGGAATATTATTGACTTTTAAGAAATTACTTTAGGCACCAGTTTATAAAAATAAAGTTATAATTATAAGTTGATTGAATAAAACAAACAGATTTTTAGACTATCAGCCCTTTTAGAAACTAAATTTTGACGACCCATTTGGTGTTGCGGTGGAGAGGTCGGCTGCAACACCAAGGGTTCTAGGTTCGATCCCCGGGCAGTACAAACATTTGTGTGCATGAACATGTCTGTTTGTAATGGTCTTGGTGTTTTCTAGGTATAAGATGTATGTATTTGCAAAAAAATATATATAAGTATATTTATCCGTTGTTTAGTACCCAGAATACAGGCTTCACGCTTAACTTGAGGCTTGATAGCGCTGTGTGAAGGTCAGTGGATATTTATTATTATTTATTAAAATAAAAACGAACTGGAACCTACTGTAATGTTATTAAATGCTAAATAAAATTGTTATTAAAAATATAATTATAACGAGTACTTATATGGGTACTCCTTACCACTATTAACTAGCTTGGTTGTAATATCGAACAAATAAAGCAAACCCGTAACCCCTACTGCATGAACCCTTTCGAGTATAAACATGTCCTCAAAATCATAAGCAGTTACCAACATCGTTAAACTATAATAAATATTTTTTAATAAAGTTTAATAATGTCGAGGAATTACTGACACGGAAAATACAGTAAATTTACTTGTTATCATATCAGGGTTCTTTTTGCTCCAACCATATATTTTGATCCCTTCATTTAAATTGTATCTGTAATGTCTAACTATATATCACTCTTAGATTGTTAATGAATAAATTATGTATTAAATGATTTTTGTAAGTAATACTGCAGGTCACAGTTACCAGCTACTTACAGGTAGGCTGTCATTTGATACCTAAAATTTCAAAAAGGATTAAATTGTTTTTCTTGTGAACAATTTTCGTCCATTTCCTAACACTGCAAAGAAGAAGATATTTTGCGAGCACAGTCATTTCCTGTTGGTGACAAGTTTTACTAAACATTAAAATGACAAAGGCCCGTATTCTATTTTATAATTAAATATTAGTAAGTTAAGGTCATACTGTCAACTCAGATACGATAACTGCTGCCGACAAACTGTTTTACAGTTTGGCAGATAATAATAATTGTTCTTTGATTTTTTGTGTATGAATAAATAAATTTAAAAAAAAATTAAAACGAGACTCAAGCGTTGATCTTCACTTAATAAGAGTGAGATAGGTATAACGCTCTATACGATAAATAGCACCATCCCTTTAGTACTCAATTTAAGTAAAGATTAACGTTGAGTCTCGTTCTAGAAAGCAGGAATAAGTGTATCGGGGAGGATAAACAGTTTTTCTTTAAAATGTTTTTAGGTATATATATATTTCTATGAAATTCAAAATCTTAATTATATAAATACACAAAATGATTCGGAGTACCTGTGTTTGAAAAAATAACTACTAAAGATATCACGCTGATTTGGTAGGTACACTAGGGACCCTGTTTCTCCGCTGCTGCTCCATATTCTATGGTGGCACGGAGGTGCAAAGAGTTTAAGCCTTCCTTGTCCCTCACTGAGGAAAAAATTATCATATCGTATTCATCATCAGCTTATTAAACGTCCCACCGAGGCACGAGCCTACCGTATAGGGTGATTAGTCCTTGTCCACGCGGGCCAGTGCGGATTGGACGACTTCACACACAACCTTTAATATAATTCGCAGGCCTGCATGAAGGTTTCCTCACGATGTTTTCCTTCACCGTAAGAGCGTCGGATACGTACATATTATTCGAAAACACATTGGTACGTGCCTCCTACCGGGAGGGCTGAGGTTCAGCCCTCCCGGTAGGAGGGCGACAGTCCACACCATTAAGCCACCGACGCTCTCATATATCTCATATATCGTATTATCAGACCGAAAATAAACTTAAAGGAGAAAAATCGGAGCAAACTTCGATGGAAAGTCCTGTTTCACCAGGAGAACGCTCCTGCACACAAGGCCGAAGTTGCGATACCTGCTATTCGAGAAGCATACTTCGAACTGGTCGAACACCGCCCTAATTTAGCCCCAGTAGCTTTATTTGTTTCCTTCGCGAAGGAACACCTAAGGGCTCGCAATTTGAGGACGATAGGGAGATAATGGCTGCTGTAGAGGCATTTTGGGTTATACAAGAAAAATAGGTTTGAAAGAGAAACGTTGGACTAATTGTAGCATCTTGTTAGAAGACGATGTAAAAAACGAATTAAATTTAAATAAGAATCGTTGTTTTATATCATTATCATTACTTTTTGATTGCCTCGTAATATTGCTTAGAAAATATAGAGAAAAACTACTGACTTGGTTGATAATACAAAAATGATAACCAACACAAACATTTGTTCTGAATAAGGGTCGTATCCAGGACTCGTGACGTTAAATCCAAAACTACTAAAAATATGTTAAGTGGGGAGCTATGCTTCGCACGAATGGGCGAACTCGACCGGAATGATAACGCTACCACATAGAAAAATGCGCTCCTTACTTATAACACATACATAATAACAACATATACATATACCGAATAACTTTTAACTTTAAATTCATGAAAACCACATTTATCTCGCTGAAGTAACTGAGAATTGCAGATAGTAACCAACTAATCCGGGAGTATGCATAATCATTATCTTATAACATTAACTCAACAACAAAAGTTTTTGTCGCGTTGAGTTCGTAATGTACGTACGTTCGTAATGTGTGTACGTACCTCTATATTATAAATTTTATGAATTTTTGAGGAGCTTGTATTGAAGCTGTAGAACATAAAAGGTGATAAGATGCAAATTCCATGGCCGAGTTAGTAAACTAGATGGCAATGTATAAATCAGAATGACAAGTTAAAATAATTGGTGCTATTGAATGGATGCTTTCTTTTTTGTGGGCGTTGTAAATAAGATGAATTATTTATTAAAGGCTAAGTATGTATTTCCCCGATGCTAAGATATTAAATAAGATGTGTGAGCACGTGGCCAAACAAATATTTTTGGCCGTATTTATTGTTTTTTATATCTTCTAATATATCGTCAGATATATTAGAAGATATAAAGAAAGAACTCTTATTTCAAGGACATATCTGCACTGCTGTGGTACCTTCCCAGACGATCTATTGAGTCTACCACCTAGTAGTTTATGACCAAGAATTATTTGAATCTATACCTCAAGTAAAGTCACTTGTATTAATTATTTATATAGCATGACATTTCTAACAAAGCAATTTAGGCTGACATTTGTCTGTCATTACTTCGTCCTAATAAACGGATGATAGCGTCGGGAATCAAACAATCAAAGATATTAATATAAACTTACATAATCACGTCGATGTTGTTTTGAACTTAGAACACGCCTACGTTTATCGAAAAAGGATTTATATCTATTCAGTTTGACGAAAATAGTATTCGAAATCAATTTTTTTGTTGTTTTTTTCAATTAGTGAGCTAAGGTTCGGCATGAATAGGTTAGCTCAGCTTTAATCGAAATGAGACCACGGCCTTCCAAAATCCCACCTAGGCGCACATTCTGTTTTGTCGACTGAGCTCCCCTTCCTCATATTTGTTTTATACCCCATTTTTTAAGGTTAGTAATGATCTCGTAGTCCCTTCTAAAAAACGAGTATAATCCGATTTTTTAACTGTTCACGTCGAGTTGTCAAATTCGTTAAGTTGGAAGCATTGAATTCTCCCGCCCTCAGCCTTCCTCACCTCCCCGTGGTCACCTGTAACTATGGTCTGCATACTCTTGTCGTACTCGTACCTACTCTTTTCTGTGCTCTCGTCCGATTTGGAATATTTTCGTGTAGTCCATGGAAGTAAAAAATTGGGGACTATTATTAAAAAAGCACCTGTTATTTTGGAGACACATCCAAATAATAGGTGCTGTCTCATATATAATTTTGACAAATATGTTTTGTATTATTAATTATCTATACGAGTAATTTAATCGGCTTTGAAGGTCAATATACATAAAATTGTTCCTCATAATTTATTTTGTCATATTCATTGTTTAATATGTTAGTCACGTGCTGTAAAAAATGTTTACTATAAGATCATAAATTGAGATATGGTTTTGTTTGGTTACGTTAGAATATAGAAGACAATGGACGAGCCAAGCGAGCGAAGCGAGCGTGTCTCAACTGCGGCCAGCGAAGTGACAGAAAGCTAACCACTTTTTGAACAAGGGCGTTAGGGTAATTTTACGAAAGCTACTTGGATCGTTTAAAGAGTTATTATTTATAAAATAATTAAAAATAAAAACAATATCAAGAGCAAATTCATAGCAAAGATACATTTGAAAACAATTTTGTAAGGCATTTAAATAAACAGTCCAATAATATTATTGCAATTAATAAAATGGATAACAATACGCATGGCATTTTTATCATTACGAACAAGAATATGTCACGTTACGTATAATATGGTTAACAAATACCCGAGCAACTTAAATACTGCCATTTTTATATTATGCCATATATTATTCGGGAAAACAATAGACACTAGAAATGACAAATGTTACGATAACTACTGTTCTTTTGTCAGTCCTTTTCCAGAAATAAAGAAGTGTAAATAACTCTTATTACAAAGGTTGATTACTGGTATTGCGATTGATGATTCAGTATTGAGCCTAAATAATGGTTGCCAGAAAGTCCTATTTAACAATAGACATTTACGAAGTTTCACATAAGGCCCTGACGTCCCAATAAGTATAAAATAATTCAAACAATAACGTACCTATTATAGAATTTACAATGTAAATAATTTCGAAGCCCGTCCAATATACCGTTATTGTCCGCTTCGTAAATAAAGGTCGATCTGGCGCTTATTAAGACGGTAACTGAATTTATGCCATTATATTTTAGTCTTTATTACTTACCGGTAAAGTCGAAATTTCAATGATAGACAAAATTTTGTAATTCAAGAAGGGTTTGTACGTACTTTCAAGGAAGTGTGAACGTGAGCCTTACAAGAGTTGCAAGGATTTTTACATCAGTATAATTGGACCAATAATTGTTCTGAAGTCACTTTATTTTACATAAAAAGGAGTAAAAGTACTTTAACACAACAAACTTTTATCAAATAAAATCAAGACAATTCGAAAATATTTACTATATGTAGGGTATAAAAGTTATTTGAAAGTTGCGTTGCTTCTTGAAAAAAGTTTATACAATTTTATTTTTCCCAAAATACGTAAGTATCATGACGACATAGCTAAGCAATCGACTCAATAGGCCGATTCGAGCACCGGTGGGTGCAATAAAGCGATACTTCTGCTTTGATAGGTTATAGAAAACAGTCCCGTGTCGTGACTATTTCGGAGATTTGTGATTAGCGCGAGCTTGCCTAGGAAGTAGAATATCATTATTCCCTCGTTTTTGAGGCACTTAGCCTTAAGTTTTAGAGTAATGTAGCTAAAATACAAACATAGAAAGATCATTACATTTTTTTTTAAATCACTTGTATATGCTTTTTAATATTTTTTTACCACATTTTGGCATTACACTACGTTCCACACGGCTATTATTCCTCGAGCTGAGATCAAGTAACACGGCACAGTTTCTCTAGACCTTTCATTCATTGTAACTCTACTTCGTGATGATTTTTTTAAATTAAAGCTTATAATATACGCTACTAGTTTAAAAATGAATCAATCAAAACTTAGTGACAAGTTTAAGTTCATAATAGTATTAGTTACAAGAAATTATTTCCTATGTAATTTTAAAAGCTTTACGGATTTTGTAATTTTGTAAGTATTTATAAATGATTTGTTTTGTTCGCATTAATAAAAGATAAGTGTGATGAAAACAAAGTTATTTGTTTATCGATCTTAACTCTAGACTCGACTTAAGGAACTCTTGGTAAACAAATAGCAACGTCAAAAGTCAAGGCTTAAAAAGTTTGTACGAGTAATTCGCTTTAAGAAAACGATGTCTCAAAGTACTAAGTAATGTTAATTTGTAAACGAATAAGTTTCCTGTCTATATTTTGTTTATTAAACTGTTATTAATGGTTGGAAAAATGTGACTTCAATTAATTAACGTTGTATATGTATCGTGTATGATTTTTAAAACCTTTGGTTTGGATACGTTCGCAATTTTATTAGTTATAAAAATTAAAAATTTAAATGTATGCAGCAATATATCTTCAGTATTTTCATTACAGTAACATAATAGGGTGTACATTTAATTTATTTACGTTATAATAAGTCCTAAAACAGAGCGTCGATGGCTCATGAGTGGACTGTTGCCTTTCGATCTGGAGGGTTTATCCAACGCTCTTGCGGTAAAGGAAAACACAGTAAGAAGAGGTTTAAAGGTTGTGCGTGTACGCGGCAGTGCCTGAATGGGCCGCGTGGACGACTACGGCCTATACACCCTTTACGGGTAGGCTCGTGCTCCTCGGTGGTTACGTGTAATGACAAAATACCAAGACACATTCGTGTGAAAGTTGTGTGAAAGCAACGTATGTTATGAACGCTACATCTGTCCGTTACTTGCTACGAGACTATTTCGCTAAGTGCTACGATCCGGTACTACGTGCTACGACATTTATCTTTTACTTGTACGATAGCTGATAAAGCTACGGCTTCCTGAAAAGCTAAGTACTATGAACTTAACTCTTGCTTAATAAAACCGCTAAAAAATGTCAGAAGCAAACGCAACAATGTATTTATTTTTATATCTTCTATCGTATAAAATGTAGCTACGAGAATCTTGCATAACTTGAAGGGTAAAAGTGCAGCAGGACCACAAGACGTTGTATGATAGCTAGAGTATTTAGAAAAATAACTTTAGTGCCTAGACTTTCTAAAATGTTCTCTTACTTGCAAAACGTCGCAAATTCACCAGCTACTCCTTCATAGAAACCACTTCACATGACTGGCGATATTACTCGCATTAAGTACATCTAGTAAACATATTTATCTTTCATTCAAAAATATACATGCACCATGGTTAGGTCGACGGGAGTCCAATATTTATATACGAGGTCATTTACCCTACACAGAATTGTACGTTACAAATAATGTATATTGACTTTCCTGAGCATTTCTCCAGATTGTAAACGAGTTTTGGGACCAAAGTATGTAGCAGACGGTAATTGAACTTCAAACTTAGACGGGTACGATATTCAACTTGTAACAATGTGCTGACTTCAGCTGAGAGGGTCAATTATGACTGCTAGGAAACTGTTGTTGTACATTGGGAATATGATGAATTCTCCTAGCTTGGTGTTTGCTTCTGAATAAAGCCTAAATAACAGTACGGTACCAATGATACTGACAATATTGATTGTAACCTTTTTTTTACAATCTACTATTATCCCAAGAGCGTCGGTGGCTAAATAGTGTAGACTGTCGCCCTCCTACCGGGAGGGCTGAGGTTCAAATCCCGCTACGTACCAATGTGTTTTCGAATTTTCGAAATTATATGTACGTTATCTGACGCTCTTACGGTGAAGGAAAACATCGTAAGGTAACCTTTACGCACTCCTACGAAGAGATTCAAAGGTTGTGTGTGAAGTCATCCAACCCGCACTGGGCCCTCAAAGAACGACTATGGCCTAATCACCCTATACGGGTAGGCTCGTGCCCCCTCGGTGAGGACATTTAATAAGCTGATGATGATACTACTATCCCAATAGTAATTCATAGGATCGATGACAATAATATTGAATCGTTTACGTAGGTACTCAAAATAACGAAGATGGTTGTGAGTACAGACATCCGAATATATAATTAGACTGGACGAGCCGCCAAGTTTATAGGCAGTCCAAGTGTCGCAATTTCTTTTCGGTTCTTACCTGTGAATAGTTATTCTATTACTTGGTAAATTTACTGATTCATTGCGATGATGGCATGTTACAATTGCACAGGATGGCATTTTGGAAAAATACGGTAATTTCTTCTCATATTCGTGCGTCTTGACTCGTCTCACAGAGCTTAAACTGGCAGCCAGTGTATGCTCGTTGAGCTTACATTTGTCGCACTTTAAACGCGGCTCGCCCCATCTCTTGTATTGGGAAATCTGTGGTTGTGAGCGTATATCCCGTATCCAAATTACTGAGTTTTTAATCGAGCAGTATGAGCATTGACTTTAAAACCCGCGTGTGTGATATGAAGATCGCAGTTTGCACGCCCAGGGTAACGTAAAGTGGAATTGCCTTTGTGCTAATTTACCAAAGAGATTCACCCCTTTTAAGGACATTATATAAAACAATATCACTTTTGTTTGTGTACACATCCCACATATTAAACTTAAGAATATAAATTGCATTAACAATATTAAAATTATGACTAGCGACATCGAAAGTTGGAATATTTAGATAGGGCTGACGAAAATAGTTTTGTCATAAAAATAACTACACCTTGTTTGGCATGTCGACTTAATTGAAGCCATAAATAATTCAACGAACGCTACCGTGTCCATAGAGTTCCGTACTAGAAGGTTAAAATCCCTATTATCGATAATATTTATACTTGGCTCTCTGACACATGATACTAATCCATTGAAAAGTTCAACCAATGATGATTTTAGTATAGTTATATTAATCTATCATACAGAAATGCTACGTTTGCCGTTTTCTATTTGCTCAATATTCATAATGGCAACACAGGTGGGCACTTAAAATTTTCGCATGATTACGGAAAACTGACTATCATTAAATGTTATGCCGCTTTATCACGATATGTAACTAAATCATATAGTGAGCAAGGAACCCTTAGGCCCGTATGCTAGAACTAGACTTAAGCGTTGATTTTTACTTGAACAAGAGATAGCGCTCTATATCTTAATATAAGCGCTTTATACCTTTCTAACTCAATTTAAGAAAAGATCAACGTTGAGACTCGTTCTAGTATACGGGCCTTTCTGTGCGAATCCGACTCACACTTGGCCGGTTTTTCAATTATGCAAATACATGCCGCTTTGCATTTATTATTCAATATTTTTATTGAACTGCCGTTTAAATACCTACATATTTTGCGTATGCGAGTGATTTGACTAACAACAACAAAACAAATTAAACTAAATCTGTTTAGATAATTAGACATTAATGTTAAACTTTCATGTCTAATTGTCTAAGCATAAGGAAAAACGCTTGACGAATTACAAGCTCTGACAAATACATTTGTAACTTTTCTCAATGCTACGTTTTTCAGAACAAAACATCGAGTACAAATGTATGCGCTTACAAACTCGTACAAATGAATAAGTCCTTTTATAAGTTTAGTACAACTTTGATAAAGGTAAGTCAAAAGTTAATATGCGTGTTTTCCTTGATGTCATCATTTGTATCGCCTTTTTCGAGTCACGAAGCTAATATGTTTTTGCCATCAATACGCTAAAAAGAAGGCTATGATACTATCAAATAAAACTTTTCCCTATAACCGCCGCAGTTGAATAGATTTTACAGATTTATCAAAAGATATAATAGAAAATCTTTTGTCTGTGTAAGCTATAGTTTTATGCATTGCTGAAATCCTGGCGATTAAAATGTAACAAGCAAAACAAGATTTAACCACGCGATATAGATATTAACACTTGATGATAACCGAAGCTGATACAGGAAATCATCTATTATACAAACATTTATTTATGCTAAATATAAATCTGTACCCATTTAGATGAGCTTGCATTAAGTAGCACACAAGCCCAGCAATATATGCATAAATTTAATATCTACTGAGATTGAGCTTTTTCCTAAAAGTATTTCGCAATCTTTGAGAATTCATGTGAACAACGGTTAAGAAGTCCCAATCCCAAGTTTGATCCCCGGTTCTATCCACAGGAATTGGTTTGTTTGTAATGGTCTGGATGTTTCTATGTACTTATAGTATTTAGCAAAAAACTATAAAAGTAGGTTTAGTACCCAGTAGATACAAGCTTCTTGCTTAAATTGTGGCTATAATATTACTAGTTGCTCCTCGCGATATTACTCTACCATGGGTTAGTAACTGTATCTAATCAGTTCCCTGAAAATAATAGAAAAAGTACGTAAGTATAGTTTATAATATAGAATATGCAATTACATTATTTGTTCGTGCGTATGTTAGCTAACGAACTCTTTAAGTCTAAATGTTGAACCAGTTCTGGTTAATCAAATAGGTACCAATATTTCCTTTGTTTATTTCATTTTCGCATCTTTTATATATATTTTTGCTTTGAAATTGCACATTAACTACCATTTTGTCTGAAAATAAAAGTTTTGGTAGGTACTTCAGAGAAAATCTTAGGATAGTTGTTAATACAAACTAATCCACATTAGGCCAGGTTACGTTCTAAATTCCCATAGCCTGTCCCCGAAGTGGAAACGTCATGTTCTGATAAGTACATAAATAATCATCATTATTACAGCCTAATTATGTCTACTGCTGAACGACGGCCTCCCCTAATGATTTCCACGCGGACCGATCCCTTGCAGTTGACATCCATCTTACACCCGCCACCTTATATATTTATGTCATTATATGTTTATAATGACATAAATATATTTGCAACTGCGAATCATTGAACGGTTCCTCACATGATTTATACATAAATAGACAATATTTTTTATTCACATTCATCTCCTTATCCTTCATACTATTTCAATACACTTTTACTTTATGATACAAAATAAAGTAAATCCTATAACGGTGAAGTTATTTTATTTATGTTGTTATGTATTTTTGCTTTTTGCGAGACATATTTTTTTAAACAAGGACATTACAAAACATCTACCGCATCCAATCAGGATAACGATGCAATATAACGAATCCCTACACTTAAAGCCCTTTACGGGAAAATCGGATTACACAAGTGACCTAAGAGCCACAGGAGTTAACCTATTTTGACGTGGTAGGCGAGCGTTCTTTTAACTATGTATGATTAGTAAGTTCTAGTATTCGGTTATCAGATTTATTCTGGCATTGACACCAAAATTATGAAAGAATATTTAACAATTTCTACTTACTTATCTTAAAAATTTATTTTCTGCTTTTTAGTTTGAAGTCGTTATTATTTAGTAAAAGAAATTGTTTTATGATTTTGAGTGGTTCTACTATTTTTGAAACGTCCCTTGATTTCTCTGGTTTCCCTTCAAAAAACCCTAACTTCTTTATCATGTGGCCACCTCAGAAGTATCTTCTGAGGTGGCCACAGGATAAAGAGGACAAACGTTTTTATGTTTCTTACACGGATGAATAGCAGAGAAGCTCTGGTGACATACCAGTACATTCCCAAAAAGCATCACTGAAAGTTCGTACCCTTATTTGCATGTACGTGGAAGGAATTATCGAACGGATAACTGGTACACAAATGAGCCCATAGACTTGCTTTGTGGGATGGCCTATGTCCTTTCCAGTAAGATGTTAAGGCTAGTTTATTATACAAATAGTGATCTTTAGATATACCTGCAAAGCATTTTTTAAACGAATTATAAATAGTATTCCGGTGATAATATAATCGCGGTCTCTTAATTTTCTGGTTTTAAACCCAGTGGTTATACTATTCGATATTGATAGGCCACGATTAACTTTATCAAGTCCATGCAGCCTTTAATTAAGGTAATACTAACTTAGTACCGTTACCACATAATATAAAAGGCAGGCAGGTTTCCAAACTGCTTCAAAGCCTTCTGTATTGTTCTGTAACCTGACGATGTTTCTGTTCCAATAATCGACAACCTTTATATATTGTTGACTTATCTTTTACCTCATCTTTTAAAGAATATATCGAGTATAAAGCAACACTCCAAGTCTGAGAAAAGAAATTGGCCGATTATGTAATATTTCGATCTAGAGCAACTGCTCCGACTAAATCAAGGATAAATTCGCTTAAGAAATATGATATATTGTTAGGCTATTTTTTTTTATTTTATCAAATATGCTACTCATATTTGATAAAATAAAATGTATTAGACTCACAAAGCATGACATGTGAATTAATGGTGACTCAGCTCTAACCGATACTAAGCCTCAAATTTTCTAGCACATACATACATTGGTAGGTACGTGTGTCTGCAGGTTTTTTTACAAAATCCATTACGGTGAGTGTGCAACGGAATTACACGAATAAATCCACTCCACCCAATGGTACACGTCACAACGTAGGCGTGCGTGCCATCTTTGCGTCGTGAATTTTCCATTCATCCGCACGAATAATTTCAGTTCAACAAGACGTACGGCTAAGGAATTGACCTGAAGAGCTTTACCCAAACACTATGCTATGATGGTCTGGGACCTAAATCCACTATTTTAAAAAACTTTATTATGTATCAATAGATATATAATGTTAACTGTGAAACGAACGTCAAATAAGTAGTAGAATACCAATTTAAAATTTCTACAAATAATTGAGACACAATAATTAGTCCGTGGCTCGTTTGACAGGTGACATAATGATCTGTATTATATTGGGGCTAGATGGTGCTGTGTGAATATCAATGGATATTTACTTATATTATTAGCAATATGAATGTACCTACAATTAATAAAAATCAATACCACTTATAGAAATTCTACACAAAATTAAATACCACTCAACTAAAAAAACATAACAAACACACCTGCCACTGAATGTGCGAATAATGTGTATGCTCACAAGTACACCTTGACTTGAGAGAACATGTTTGACGTTCGTCTATTTTGTAAATAAAAATATAATATGATAAATCTCAATAACAGAAATCTCCAACAGCCACTCAAAATAAATTTCTACAAATATAACAAAATTTCATCAATCTCGTAACCTAATCAGTATACGCGTATAAACTACATTTCAATGCGTAAACGGACGTACTCGTACCATACTAACATTGATTACCACAGCTTCTTATGTAAATAAATGTTTTTAAAACCTTTAACGCATAACAGTTAACATACGATGTGTTTCCAAATCGCTTTGGTATTTTTTATGTTATAATTGTACAGGACGGTCTAGACGTTCACCTGATGGTAAGTGATACGCCAGACCAAGACAGAGCGGCATTAAAGGAGACTAACAACTGATAGACAGTTATTATCCTCCATCAACGCCGCACTGCGCCCGTCACCCGCGACAACAGATGTTAGGTCTCTTATACCCGGTAATTTCACTAGCTGCAGTGCCCTCATCCCGAAACACAAAAGTGCATAACACTCCTGTTTCACGGGATAATATCTGGCACTGCGGTGGTACAGACCTAGACGACTCAGTATCGAGTCTACCACCTAGTATTTCAAGATACAAATATTTTTATAAGGAGAGAATAATATGCGTAGAATGTTAACAAATGCTGATACACGAACAGTAGTTTGTCTTCTACCACGGCAGGCATTTCACCCTACAGATGAAAAAGTACGTCGGATTGTATCACGAAAAGCATACATTCTGGTAAGCAGGAAATAAATAAGACGCAAAGGTATATACATTAGTATACGTAGGTGAACCTATGATTGCATCACATATGTTCGCTAGAATATATTTATATGCTTAAATTGTTGGAAAATATAATAAAATGGTTTTCGAATATCAATGTGTCTATATAATCTTAAATAAAAAATACAAGGCGCTTTAACATTTATAACTAAGAAATTTAATCTTTAGTTGATTAAACTGGTTTTTTTAATTAAAGTGAAAATAATATTTATAGTGACACCCTTGCATTGGTTTTCAAAGATACTTTAAAAGAACTGGTAAAATATATCATGACCTTTAGGTTTTCAAATATTTATAGCTGGTAATCCTTACTATCTGATAAGCGATCCATGTCTAATAATTAAATTAAGATATGGATGATGATGATGATTGAAAACCCATTATTTTAAGGAAGTTTGATGAAAATATATGCCTTTGCTTCAATGAATTATTAACGTTATTGAAAGTACTCATCAGAGTAGCATTTTAAAGAAGTGTTATTAATTATGCTTTGGTGACTTTGAGGTAATTTTTCGCTTAATTTTAAACTTATTAGAGATTTATCTGGATATAAGTGACAATTAACTAAAGACATAGGAGACATAAGAGACATAAGAGCTAGAGTCCATCCATACCACCTGGAAACTTTCGCTTCCAAAACCGTTCGTTTCCAGCGATCGTTCCTTCCGCGTGCGTGCAAATTATGGAACGACCTCCAGCCTCGGTGTTCCCTAATAACTACGACATGTCCTTCTTCAAACGAGGTTTAAAGAGAGCCCCTCATAGCAGCGGCATGGCTATGCCCTTAGCATTGCAGTTGTCCATGAGCGGCGGTTACCGTTTTCCATCAGATGGGCCGCCAGCTCGTCTGCCTACATAAGCAATAAAAAAAAAAAAAACAATAAAGTTCATCGTTAACATTATGCAGTCATCTTTACAGTGGTCTTAGTTTCTGATAACAATATTTTTAAAATTACCTAGATATCTCTGAATTAGAAAGATATTCGGGCAGGATAATGAATGGTCAACAAATTGGACTGTGGACCGCTGTCAATCAATTATGTAAAGCGAAAGTCCATCGGCCGTACCCCGGAAATGAAGCTACACAATTGTAATTAAAATGTGATTTATAGTATAAGCTTAAACACCTTTGGGGCATTAACCCTATATTACACGGTATGGCGTCTAAGGATTCGTTACTTATCTTTATCAGTTTCCCGAAAAGGATAACAGGGAATACAAGAAGACAGACAGGTATTATTATTCGTTATTTTATACACAATATGTTTACAATTAGATGACCCATTCGACGACGTTCCAGGTTCGATTCCCGGGCAGTACAAACATTTGTGAGCATGAACATGTCTGTTGTAGTGGTCTGAGTGTTTTCTATGTATAATACAAAAAAACATAGTCGTTGAAGTTTAATTGTTACTAACACTATGGACTCACGTTTCGAAATAAATGATTTTTAGTTTATTTTAATATAATATGTATGTTTTACAAAAAAATGTATACGAGTATGTTAATCCGTTTCTAAGTTTCCATAACACAGGCTAATGCTTAGTTTAGGGCTATATGTCGCTATGTGAATGTTTAATTATGATACATTATCATACATAGCAAAATAACAGGCCAATACAAAAATTACCCAAAATGTCAGAAAACAGATCTCTCTGCACAATCATGTGTGTACAGCGTAAGAATCGTACCTTGATTAAGTGAATTTGCAACTGTCATATTCCCATAAAAAATAATTAAAATGAATGAATAGGTTAGTGCTCGTTTGTCTGGCTATGATCAAAAGGTGAGATTGGTTTGATTTGCCACAAATTCTGAGATACCTTACATCCTATATAACACGTAACGAATGTACGCTCATTTATTTAACTTTCCATCAATCTTAATTAAGTAAAAAGGAACTCGAGTCCCGGAACTAGTAATAAACTCCTGAATTACCAAACGAAATCTCTATAATCTAATAACTACATGAAAGCAAATCATATTAAGCTATCCCTTAAGATGATCAACCGACGCCTTTGCTATAGAATAATGGTGTAGATTCCTAGATTTCTCAGAAACCCCGTCGTCCAAAAACACTGCCATTTTTTGAAAATACAAACAAAAAATTAGAGAAATGCAAGTCGGATTAACCCATGAAAGGTTTCGTAGTAGCAAGTAACATAAAATAATTATTCTTACTTAGGCAACTAATACAGATTTATTATCAGAAATAATGGTTCACCGTTATTGTCGTATGGAATGGTCTTTTTTTATGTTATCAAGGGTACAGGACATATGTAGTGAATATGCCTGACCATGATAGAGCGGTTTTGATGGCGACAAGTACCTGATAGGCTGTTATCTCCATCAACGCCGCACTGTGCCCGACACTTTAAACAACAGATGTTAGGTCTCTTGTACCCAATAATTTCACTTGCTACAGTCCTCACTTGCTGAAACACAGAAGTGCAAAACACTTCAATTTTACAGGACAATATCTGGCATTGCGGTACTAAGGGTCAAGATAGGTATCTTGACCCCTTAGTACTTAGTTTAGTGTCTATCGTGCAAACTATTAAATGAATAAAAGTGTATAAGAAACCTTAATATCATTTATAAAGACCTATACATTGTAAATCACACGTGTTGGTTCGATGAAAAAAACTTTGAACCTGCTGACATGAACCTGCTATGAACCAGCACCCTCCAGATCAGAAGGCACACTAATAAGCCCGTCGGTGGCTTAATTAAACTTAAGTCGTTTTTGTTATTTACTTATTATATTGAAAGCCCCAAATCTACAATACACGTGTCAATTGCATTATAGGTACTAAACGTGTCGTGAAGACGATATAGTTGAAAGTAACTTAAACCTAATAAATGCTTAACGAAGTAGAATCTTTTAATAAAAATCACTTAACAGTGTTCATCGAGTAACACAGATTCCACGGCCTTATTTTTGGTTTGAAAATATCTTTAACAAATATTTTATATCGAACAGGTATCTTATTAATCTAGTATTTTTTGCTATCAAGTTTCTTTTCCGAGAGTAAAGTATGGTTTTTAAGATATTTATAAAGCTTTATGTTTTATATTATAACCTATTATTATCTTCGTTTTTGTGCCGGTTCTTTTAACGGTATCCAGCAGTATATAGAAACTACATTATTTTGATGTACCGAGATTTAATTCGATTCAATCGTAAAATTGGTTTTATTTAATGCGTGCAAATTGTGAAAGCTTGTGGTGCGCCTTTTAAATTCACGTTAAAGCCACTTAATCTCAGTAATTTTTATTCAATGTTACATAAATCATAATGTATTCGTCTTTTTACAGACAGAGATTTGACGTTGATCTTATAGTTTTTCCTTTGTAGAACAAAACTCTTAACTTTGATGAGGTATTATAGAGTCAAACAAAATAATTCAGGTAGACATAAACCGATCTATAGGTACTTCTAGACTATTTCGACAACAATAAATCTTAGCCGGCATAAAGGCTTTAAATATTAGTTATATTAAATTTTGTTTCAAACAATGAAAGATTCTCTCTTCTTATTTCTTGGGTCCATACAACTATAAAGGACTACACCATTTTTTAACCGGTCGTGGTGCACACTGCATAGTGATGATGATGATGATGAGTCACTTGTCACACAGAACATATTTGTTTGTATTGGTCTGGATGATTCTATGTATATTATTAAAACCACTTTATTTTGCTTATATAATCATTAAGTTTTAAGCACTGAAACTGGTGGGTAATTAAATAGTTTTACTTATATAGACTTACTTTTTACTACAGATTCTGAAAATGTATGTGTGTATTAGTTAAATTATAAAACGCCTAAGTGACATTAAATCTATAAAGTAGAGTGAGTTTCCTGAACAGTGCCCAACTTTTAGACGGGCTCCAAAAGGGAAGCGAGTCACAAAAGATCTTATAGGTCAAGGTGACTACACTACTGGGCTGGAAAAGCCTGGATCGTACCTAGAAACTCAAATAGTTATAATAATATTAGTTAAATACAACAACCACATAGCCAAATGGTCGTTGGTTAAATAACTTGAAAAAAAAGGACTGTCCCCCTGAACTCAGGGTATATGGTCACCAAAAACATAACTGTTGTGTTTATGTCACCAACTAAAGTAAGAACAGGTAGCTTTGTATTTTTAAGCAATGGGATGGCCAGTTTGGGAACCTAACAAATGGTAAGGGCCTACTTGTGATAGATGCAGTGATGTAGAAAAACAATGAAACAAACAGAATTCTTTAGGGACCTACTCTTATTTTTTGATGAGTACATACTTATATAGTATTCTACTCATAACTCCTATACATAATCTCAGGATATAGTAAACAATATCAAGTGTTAACAAGTAGTTGGTGTCATACTGTGGTTTTCGTTGTAGATGACAGTTTGATTACAAAACTTTGGTTTCGTGAATAATATCGCAATGGTGCGGACTATTGCCCTTCTACTGAGGAGGTTCAAATACCGCCTCGTTCCAAAGTGTTTTCGAATTTTTATGTACGTTATCCGACGCTCTTACGGTGAAGGAAAACAACGTGAAGAAACCTCCACACGCCTGCGAAGAGATTTAAAGGTTGTACGTGAAGTCGTCCAAACCGCACTGGGCCCGCGTGGACGACTAAGGCCTAAACACCCTATACGAGTAGGCTCGTGCTCCTCGGTAGGGACGTTTATTGAGCTGAGGATCATGAGACGATACTCTGAATTACCAAGACCGTGAAGTTGAAAGTCGTAACATTACTAATGATAAAGCCATGGTTTAAGTTAAAATGACGTCATTTGTTTAGGAGACTAGACTTACTTCAACGATCAAGGTTCTGTTTATTTTAATTATAAATAAATATCCACCGAAATCAACATACCGCCAGTAAGCATCAAATTAAGCAAAGGGCTTGTACTCTTGGTACAGAATAAAACATGATATCATACATTCTTTTTGGTAATATATACATACTATATTATATTGAAATACCAAAAGAATAACTGAGGCAAGAAAAAATGGTGTTATAAACGTAAACGAGTCCTACATGGTAACGAATACGTCTTGGTATTCAGATGATTTATACCACTTATTTATAGCGGTACGAAATAACATATCGCCTAAGTAAAAGTATTTATACACTTTTTGCTCGATACCTTTACCTTCTTCAATCTGTCATGTTATCCAATATCAGCTAAACGTTTGTAGCGTCAGATTTGGTGTACCTATCGAATATTTGAGAGGACTGTTACTACCTACACGAAAAGTAAGGTTGTATGCAGGAACATATTTCTTTGTGATTTAGATACATATTACGTGCTTTTGATGCTTAAAGGTTTTTATCCGATTTTTAGTAACTAAAATCAATGTAATTCTATAACTATATTCTATATACAATCTCCTTATCAAGGCTAAGGCTAGCTTTCTACTGAAGTAACTGTTTTCAGTTAAATAAAAGAATCAGTGAAAAAACATCCTTCTCAATAATCAAATGGTGGTGCCATATTATCACCCGCCCGCGCTTACAATTCTAACTTCCATTCCAATTACGAAAGGTAGAATACCTTTGGTAATTCATTGGTTCATCAATCCAAAAATATCCTCCATGTTACTAAATTCAAGCTGCTTACCATGTTATAGGTATTTAAATCAACTTACTATAATCTGCGTAAAATATCTCATCTGAACTTATTATAAAAAAGGGTTCCATCTTTAACATAGTTCATTTATGCTGCTTACTGGTAACGGATCTGTCTCCGTCATAAATATTATTTGTAAGCTTCTAACGAGAATGCCTATCATGGCTATGTGGGAGGGCCTGTCTCTGCAGTGAGCAATTATGCCACCACGCGAGCCCAATGCGGATTGGTGGGTAACAACCACAGACATCAGAATATACATTAGACTGGACAAGCCGCCAAGTTTATAGGCAGTCCCAGTGTCGCAATTTCTTTTCGGTTCTTACCTGTGAAAAGATATTATATTTCTTGGTAAATTTACTGATTCATTGCGATGATGGCATGTTACAATTGCACAGGATGGCATTTTGGATCATATTCGTGCGTCTTGACTCGTCTCACAGAGCGTAAACTGGTAGCCAGTGTATGCTCGTTGAGCTTACAGTTGTCGCATTTTAAACGCGGCTTGCCCCATCTCCTGTATTGGGAAATCTGTGGTAACAACTAACAACCTAAGAACCAACCAGAAACAATGGCTTGACGTTCATACCGAAGCACAGTGAGACTCAAGATATTTTTCGATTGCCACGATTATCGACCATTGCGATAATAGTTTGCGTGCTTTTCATAGGACTGGGGTACTCGAGATATATTTTGGGTCACCCATCCGTTTCCCGACCAATGTTATCACCATCATCATCAGCTCATTTCATTTCTCACCGAGGGGCACTAACCTACCCGTACGCGGGTGTAGGCCTTAGTCGTCCACGCGGACCCAGTGCGGATTGGCTGACTACACGCACAACCTTTGAATCTCTTTGCAGGCGAGCGCAGATTTCTCAAGATGTTTTCCTTCACCGTAAGAGCATCATAATGTACATACAATTTCGAAAATTTGAAAATACAATGGTACTTGGCGGATTTGATCCTGCGCCCTCCCGATAGGAAGGCAACAGTCCAGACCATTGAGCCACCGACGCTCTTGCTATACACAGTACCTTGCTTTGTGCGATCATCAACCGAACGCACTAGAAGCTACTCCATCTAACCCTCATTCGATTACTTTTAAACTAATTGACTTACTTCAACAATACATCAGTCGCTTACGATCAGGAGAGGGAACTGGTCGCTTTGTTCACTTAATGTTATAAAAAACAAAGAAACCTTTGTCTTTGACAACAGGTGAATGTATTCATTTACCTGTTGGCAACGCATTTTTTCATTACATTTTCATCCTTAAAGATGCACCACACACAGTCCACTGCTACGACTATCTTCACGCTTGACAGACGAATTATAGATACGAGTACCTACAAAAGATTAGGTTTGAATAAGATAGTGCTGCCAAGCTTGCTGAATGTTATAACCCAAAGCCCCCTTCTACGGCACCCACGGGTAGAGTAGGTGTGGATGACAATTCTTATGTGAAATTATTTTGCGTATACACGTAAAGTGAACACGACGTATCATTCAGCTTGCATAAACGAAGAAATAAGCTGTTGAAAGTTTACGTCCTAGACATTGTGTACTTTAATATCGGACATTGGGTTCTGGCGCCAAACGACTTGTACAAGCGTAGGAGGGAGTACGTTTTATTCTGAGCAACCACATTTCTCCCGTTATATGACTTAATAAAAGTATTTATTACATCTACTACATACTGAATGGATCGATGCATTTGGTCGTAACCTTATTTTGGTCTCAAGTGTTTGATTAAGAATAGTAAATAAATACCTAAACTAAGCTTAACTTTATCTAAACCCAATTTAAGCACAGAGCTTGTCATATAAAATTATGACTTGTAGGATAAAGATAAAGGATAAAACCACAATGGCTAAGTGAAGGTCTGTATGGCAAGGGCAGTGGTTTGGAAAATACACGTATACTCATAATATAATTGAATAAATTTACAAAATAACTGATTATCATAAAACGAAAAATAGCCAAAACTTACTTTAAATACCTAAAAAGGTGGACTTTCTTTTTTTATCTTTGTGAGGTGAACTTTCTTAAAACCAGTTCTCAGCAGATATAAGATATTCACAGAAAATACCTTGTTACCAGCGATATGAAATGTTGCGACTTTGACTTCGTCGATGCTTTTAAGATTTAAAATGCTGTTTATATGAACCTTATACCATATTGCATCATGGTTTACAATGTATATGTCACCTTATTTATCACCACCAGTAAAATACAAATTTTGGTTTTATTTTTTTCTTAAAATGTTCATACTCAGTTTAACTTATAGTAAGATTGAAGTCGGTATAAAATTATCTAGTATGTATTTGATAGAAGAGATTATTTTTGATAGAATCAACTATAATAGAAAAAAAACAAAAACATAGAACCCATGCAGGGTTCTATGTTTTTGTTTTTGTTCTCTATTATGTTTTGTATGTAATTGTAATTAATTGCGTAATTTTTGTGTTGGTATGAATTTGTGTATGTTTCAGTGTACGAATAATATCTATTATAAATTAAAGAGTTGAATAGAATTTCACCCAACTCCAAGTTGTTGGGCTAGGACACCTAAGATAGCTTTCTAACAATAGAAGGCATGGGAAACAAGGTAACAAGACCTATTCATATGATAATGTAATCCCGACGGAATATAGTTGAAGGATGCTGAGTAATATTATCATAATGTACCTTATAATACCTACATATTATTAAGTTACATATAATTTAGTATTGTGGCGTGACAGCAGATTAGAAGACAATTGTCACCTCCCCTATTCTTCCCGAGGGTGTCGTAAAAGGCGCCCTAGGTAAATAACGATTATAGGAAGTTGATTATAATATATAAATAAATACTTATCCACATTGTGCGTGGTGGGTTACAACCAAGGTTACCACCTTTAGGGTAAAAAAATCGGGACGATCGGGCATCCATCAGTGACGTTCAAAGTCGGGTCCAATTTTAAATAAAATCAAAAAATAAAATTAAAATTAAAAAAATAAAATAAAACCAAAATAGTATGACACATGTGACAGTCTAAGAAAATTAAATTTTATTTTGTATTTATAATATAAATCTCATAATCATAATCATTAAAGTGATTATTTTTGCGTGTGCGTCACTCGCATGTAGTGAACATGTCATCGTAGTGTGCTCGTGCTTTTGATTTTATACCCTTTCAATGACACGTTAAGGTAACATTGAAATGAATATTTTTATGTTATGAATATAAAAATAACTACAAATCATGTGTCATGCACCTCGGACATTTTCTAGTTGACGTTTCTTTGTGATTGTGTATCAGTTCATTGTTTATCTAAGGTTGATGGTGAAAAATAGTTAAGTATACAAATTTTTGAAAACTAAGTGACTGCGTTACTGAAAAATACATTTCTTCATATAAAAACAAAAGAAATATTCCGTATTCCAATCGTGTATGACTTATGTAAGTATGTTTATATATTTTCCTGTACACTGGCAAATTTGTACGTGACATCTTATGGAACTGATCCATTTCATTTTATACTGTAATTGAATATGCGTTTTTCCCCGTACAAAAACATACGCAAATACTGGATATTTACTAAGACATTAACTCAATGCCCTTTAACCCCAAAGTAAGTCTTCAATCTAAGCTAGAACATAATAAACAGAATACGTTACACTGGAACTAGTACCATCTTACCTTTGGCTAAGTATATATAAGTAATACCTTTGGCTTATATTTCTTCTTTACATCAACGATCTGCCGTTAGTTAGCAAATATAAGAGTTTTCTCTTCGCTGATGATTTTTCAATTGTTATCCCGAATAGCGGTGGTGTAAATTACAGTGAAGAATAAGCAAATGTGTCACAATATAATTAACTGGCTAAATAGGAATAATTTAAATATTAATATCGAAAAGATAAATATATTCAATTTTTAAATAGAAACGGGAGAAGACATGACTTTAATGTGACATATAACAATTTACAATGACAGAATCAGAGGAGACATATTTTTAGGTTTAAGACTAGATAATTACTGCTCATGGAATCCCATATTGACCATGTTTGTGGCAAATCAATCGCTTTAGGTACGCTCTTTGGAGACTGACAACCTTAACCAATATGCGAACTGCTTTGAAAGCATACCATGGCTACGTAGCTTCTAATTTGAGGTACGGGATCTATTGTGGGGCAATTCAGTAGCGATTCAAAGATCATTTATCGCGCAAAACAGTGCATCCGTGCAATAAAAATGTACCTCCCTTAACTAGTTGCAAACCATTATTTAAAGAATTGAAGCTCCTAACACTCCTTCAATGTACATCTACGAAGCGTGTGTTTTTGCTAGACAGAATCTTGATTTATTACGAAGAAAAGATGTATGTACTTTAAAACTAGATATCCAAACAAATTAGTATTACCACACATAAAGACGGATATTTGTAGAAGAAATTGTTATTCGATGGTGGCCAGATTATATACAACCTACCATCTGAAATTTGTAAATTGCCTACTTCTCATTTTAAAAAAACTCTAGTGTGTTTAAGAAAAGAATAAAATAAAATTGGAGCCATTGGAAAGTAGTTTCCAAATTTCCAAGAAAATGTAATACAAAGGACACTTTCTTCTTCGTCTTTTCGAGGCTTTATACACTATTTATAAACGACACTCGAAGAGCTCCTGCACACGCCCTTTTCCCATTTGAGGTGTATGAAACTACACGAAGATAGTATAGTCCCAATTCCGCTAATTTCAAATACGCTGTAGGATTTTTAATGTCTCAATTTATTTTCTCTCATATGTTCGGTTTTATGGTAGATTTTAATTGTAGCATCATTAGACAATCATTCATAATTTCCTTTTAACTTTTATGCCATTTTAAATTATTTTAAAGATGTACGAAATACCAAATTCAAGATGGTTTGTAAAGTGTTACAGGATAAGCAAGTTGAAGTGGCAGTGAGCAGGGCACATAGTGCGTAGAACCGATAGCCGATGGGGCGGAAAGGTTCTCGAGTGGCGTCCGCGGAACGTAAAACGAAGTGTAGGCCGACCCCCAACCAGATGGACTGATGACCTGGTTAAAGTGGCACGTAGCAGATGGATGTCAACTGCAAGGGATCGGTCCGCATGGAAATCATGGCAGGGGAGGCCTTCGTTCAGCAGTGGACTTTCTAGGTTGTAATGATGATGATGATGATTCTAAAGTGTTGCAATGGTGTCGTAATCTATTATATATGAATAAAATTGGAAATTCTGTTTATAATATTGAAATAAACATATATTGCTTCATCCATATGAATATATGTAAGAAAGAAAACTATGTTTATTCAAATCAATCGGTTACAGATACTTTTGGAATCAAAAAAATCAATTGTTATTATTATTATATTTTTTATGACTTACCACTGATTCGGAATAAGTAGGATCTTCTACCTATGTATACGGTACACACACCAAATTTTTTTTTTATATTTGACTGTCTGTTTGTTTCGGCTAATCTCTGAAACGGTTTGACCGATTTAGACCAGACTTTCTTTGTCAGGTAGCTAATATGATAAGAAAATACAAAGGCTACTTTCAAATTAGAAAATAATTTTTATTTTAGAAGAGTAAAACAGTTTTTAACCGTGCGACGGCCGCGTGTAAAGTGCGCTGCGTGCTTTCAGGTAATATTTTACTGCAAAAAAAAAAAAACAAATCAATGACAAATTAGATAAGTGTATCTGTTTTTAATATTGAAACAATGACTTGTAACTACATGCATATAAATATATATACGGTACACACCAAAATGACATTTTTCATAAATTTTGTCTGCCTGTTTGTTATGGGTAATCTTTGAACTGGCTGAAAAGCATCTGTAACAGATTTATTTGAATAAAGATTTTTTTCTTTCTTTCATTCTTCTTACCGAAGAATATCTTATACCACGGGGCACAGCAAGTGTCAATCAAATTAGAAGAATTGAGGTCCAGCTGGGGCTAGATGGGAAAAGTTCCCCAATTTTCTGTGGAGTACTGCAGTAACACAGACCAAGACCTTTGAGCTTAATACTTCTATTGTAGAGACATTCAACCCTGAGCCTTTTTCATTTGCTCGTAACAGTATTATTTGCTTTAAATCGTAACGCAATAATAAAACGTACATAAAATTGCGCCGGAGTGGCTAGTTTTATTGCATTGACAGCAAGCCGTAACATAGATATCTATTGGGGAAATGGATCTTCATTTAGGTACAACTATCGGATGGCTTTGATTTGTTACATTGTGCGATTCCTTGTTTCACGCTGGCGTTAGACAATTACTTGAGTAGGAATAAATATATATCTACAGACACTTGCACAACACCATCTCGCCCGAAAGTAAGCAAGGAACTTGTATATTGAGGACATAGAAATACATTGCCGGAGTTTAAATTGAAATAACTAGGCTCTTTTTTAAGGTCAAATATTTCAGATGGTAACCGTTTCCACAGTTTTGTCGGGTGCGGTATAAATAAATATACTTATACCCGCAGTGAAATATAACCTTAAATCGCTTTGATAGGTCACGCGGCCGCGCGGAACAACATGACTTAATTTTCATAAATAAAAAGGATTTTTCGAAAATAAAATCATCCTTACCTGCAATAAAAGTCGCGTCCAAATCTGTCCAGTCATATCAGATTTTACGGAACAAACAGACGGACGGACAAGAAATTTATAATATGTTGTTTTAGTGTATGTATGTTCCGTATATATATAATACATATTATGAATAAATATCAATATAAATTTACAGTAACACCTAGCACCAATTTATGAAAAGAGCTTGTACTATGGATTAAGTACCTAACGAATAGCCACATTCTTTCCATAACGACAAAGAAACCAATACAAATAGCCATGATTATGCAGACAATAGCCAACTTCTCAACCAAATATCGCATGGGTCGTCCGAATGTTTATATATTCCTATTGCATGTCGTAGCATTATGAATCATTTTCTCGTGGTCAGCATTGTCGAAATGGTACTTCTGTATCGTTTCACCATCATTTAATTTAGCTTGTGTTCGGATAAAATCTTGCAACTCAATATTGTGGCAGATCGTTAGAACCAATTACGCTTAAATTATCTGTTCACTTTCAATTCGAATAACAATGCATGATTAACTAAGCACTTATTTACTTCTTATTTTAAACACGAATTGTCGGGCAAATAAAAATGTATTCCTCTTATTTAGAAAGTGCAGATTTATTTATGATTCCATCTTTTTCCGCATAGCACGCTATAGTGCCTCGTTACTAATGCGCACCGCAAAGGAATGGAACTCTTTGCCTCCTTATGTGTTCCCCGTCATCACAACTTAGCCGTCTTCAAGATAAGATTGAATAGGCTGTTTCTAGGCAGGAATGATCCATCCTTGACCGCATCATCATTTACCATCAGGTGATATGGCGTTCAAATATCTGTTGTTGTGTTCAAATTTATTCCGCTTATTGTGTAAGTGCAGATTTATTTATAATTCCATCTCTTCCTTTTATCGAGAATCGTGGAGTGGAGATCGAGAATCATTCCTAGTGTCAGAGGCGTGGATTAACGCATAGATATAGGATATATAAGCGCGCTCATTCTTGATCTATGTATTTACGTAACAGCCGCAATATGTCAGTCAATACCGACGGCATAACGGGCCTGAATCACAGATTCTTATTTATTTTTGACAATCGATATATATAGTCAATTTTTTAACCTTACTGGGAAAGCTATATATACATTTTTATGTTATTCTTGAGACTTATCAGCGTGTGATCGGAGTTGAAAACTGGACAGAGGTTGCCCATGATAGAGACCGGTGGAAGTCTCTCGTTTCGGAGGCCAAGACTCACTTTGAGTCGTTGAGCCATTAAAGTTAGTTAGTTCATTCTTGTGGGATTCAAAAACATTGTATTCATTACTGAAGCAGTTTAAATTTAAAACAAATTTTTGTGTTATAACGATTTTTAGATGAGCTCTTCATTGTATTATTTCATGCTAACTATATAGATTGTCATTGTTATCAATAATATAAATTGATTTTAAAGTAGCTAGTTACTTTGTGCTTAAGACTCTAGTATTTACTGGTGTCTTTATATCAGTCCCTAAAATGGCAGTCCTATGTATAATACTGACAAGTTTTTGGTTTGTTTTTCATTTTCCCAGCTGTTACAAAGTCACAGGGTAAGAGATGACAGTAGTTTATTTATAACACAAAACTTTGAAAACGTCTTCTGAAGTTAAAGTACTGCAAATAAAAGGACCACTATTTGAATGATTGGAAACATACTATAAATAAGAACTAATATCATTGTTAGTAACATTTTGTTTTATGAAAGAGACATAATGAATATTTTTTATTTATTCAAAGCCTCCTTAAGGGTGTGCTTAGTAGAATATTAGTGGTATGTTCCACCTACGCGGGCTTCGTGGAATGTCCTTATCACGACTGAAGTGATTCCACGGCTTCACAGGAAACTGGAGTAAAAAAAAACTTGGATTCAAAATATCGAAGGTAACTACATCTTTTGTATTATATGCGCGTTAACCAAATCCTTATCTATACTAATATTATAAAGCTGAAGAGTTTGTTTGTTGGTTTGAACGCGCTAATCTCAGGAACTACTGGTCCGATTTGAAAAATTCTTTCAGTGTTAGATAGCTCATTTATCGAGGAAGGCTATAGGCTATATATCATCACGCTACAAGCAATAGAAGCGGAGCAGCAATAAAGAATGTTTCAAAATCCGGGTGGAAATTTTCTTACTTGGAGATTCCGCTACGTACGCTGCGTAAACAGTTAAAGTTTCGCAAAAGTCATGTATGAGAGTATTGTTACCCTTTTAAAGGTCTACAAAAAAGTCCGCGACAGCATATGTCTATCTTTTAAGGTTCCCTATAACATATTTTTTGCTAAATTTTTTTTCTAAAATATTGCATCATTTTGTGAAGCTATTTTCATAAATATGATATCAATCCTTATCCAAATAAATACTTTATTTATAACAAGTATTTCATTTTCAACAAAATTGCCCTTTACGTCATTCAATTTAAATGAATATCTTATGAGATATTGTAGTTTTAACTCACCTATATAAACGAAGTAGCGGGTTAAAGAGAGCGTTAGGCCAAAGTAACTATTCCACGCGGACGAAGTCGCACGCAATAGCTAGTCATCTAATAAACAAGTGTTATTTCCCATGATATTAATATCTTAATCAACATTAGGTCACTGTCGTGATCGCGTTGAAGTGGATAAATAACGGCACCAATAAGAACAAAAAGTTGAATTTAATTACTATGTAAACTAGCATTTACTTCAGCGGACACGTCTCCAGACGTCTTAGCAGAGAAGTCAAAAGCTATTTTTTTTATAACATAGGGAGGCAAACGAGCATGCGGTTCACCTGATGGAAAAGTTCACATTGACATTTGCAACAGCTGAGGTCGCAGGGATGCGCTGCCGGCCCTTTATTTTATTAAAAATCAAAAAGCAATCGTAGGCAGCCTAGATAGAAAGGGTATTAATATTTGCGTAGATACTTACTTAGATAGATTTATGACTTCATCATCATCATCATCATTACAGCCTATATGTCCACTGCTGAACGAAGGCCTCCCTAATGATTTTCCACGCGACCGATCCCTTGCAGTTGACATCCATCTGCACCCGCCACCTTAACCAGATCAGCCGTCCATCTGGTTAGGGGTCGGCCTACGCTTCGCTTTCCTTACCGTGGACGCCACTCGAGAACCTTTCCGCCCATCGGCCATCGGTTCTACGCACTATGTGCCCTGCCCACTGCCACTTCAACTTGCTAACCTCTGGGCTATGTCGGTCACCCTAGTTTCCTACGATAATCATCGTTCGGATTTTATCGCGTAGGAGACCAACCATCCCTCTCCATAGCACGCTGAGCAACCTTGAGTCTATTCAAGAGGCCTTGGTGAGCGATCACGTTTCGCTTCCGTTGTCATAACTGGCAACACACACTGGTCAAAGACCTTCGTCTTGAGACACTGAGGTATTTTGGACGAAAAGATCTGCCTTAAATTGACTTAATTATAGGTAAATCATTTTCAGACTTATAATGTAGATAATATTACGAAATTGCCATCCGTGAGTGATCTTTGCTGATTAAAAAACCAAATGGGTTTGAAATGGCAGATCAAAGGGCCAGACGAATAGGACATGCTTTTATAACTACACGGCCTAACTCTACCGACCCTTACATCAAATTCTAAACATTTTACAGGGCACAACTTATGTGGTCGTCTTGGCAACATTTAGTATGAAATGTTTTTGATAGATTATATAATACAATTATCGGGAAAAGACTATGTAGCGGTTCGGGTAAGGTTTCACAATATCATCCTTTCTCCTGACGTATACGTGCCCCTAAGTTCATATATGTCTCTATTCGAACACTGACCGCCAATGACGCATTAAGGCGCCAGACAAAATATATCCCACCAAAAACATTCTGTAAAAAATCTAGCCAAGTCTCGATGGAGCTGCTTGATCTCAAAAAAGTAATGAAATCAAGACAAAGACGTGCCAAGTCTAAGGTTCCTTACTGCGATTACTTTATTATTATGGTTAATGTTATTTGACTTGGCCGTTGAAGAGTATGCAAGGATACAAAACAAGGTGCTCCAAGGCACCATTGCACTATTCTGTCGCCAGAACCGCTACCCATTGACAATACAAATTTGTCACTTAGAAAACGGTGATTCAATAACCCGTCGATTATAGGCTTGATAAAGCCACTAACGTATAAAGAATGTTCAACGGCCAAGTCACACAACATTAACCATAATAATAAAGTAATCGCAGTAAGGAACCTTAGACTTGGCACGTCTTTGTCTTGATTTCATTACTTTTTAGAGATAATCAAGCAGCTCCATCGAGACTTGGCTAGATTTTTTACAGAATGTTTTTGGTGGGATTTCACTTCTTTTTGTAGAAACTTGAAAGGAATATTGGACGACCCATTGGGTGTAATGGTTGAGACGTCGGCTACTACACCAAGGGTTCCGGGTTCGATCCGCGGCAATACCTATAAATATTTATGTGCATGAGCATGTCTGTTTGTATTGGTCTAGCGCGCTCGACTTGGCGGGGGCACTACCGTGCCCCCGATTTTTGACATCGGATGAAGCGGCCCACCATGTTGCAAATATATTGTTTAAAGGCGGTATGTCGATCTCTTATAGTTTGGCTGGGCTCTTTGTTATCAGGGTCACCAGGTACTCCAGATCTTCGATTATCCAAGTTTTTATAGTTTTCCCTTTATGTAGCATTAGACCCTAACTCTGTACCAAATTTCAGCTCTCTGAGTTAATGGGAAGTACTAGTTCTATTTTGATGATCATGAGTGAGTGAGTGAGTGTCTATCTGTCGAAAATGCGAAACTTTGCTTTCGCTTAACGTCGGAACTAAACGACCTACAGACTTGAAATTTTGGATTTAAAGTATGTTATTATATCTTACTAGATGACGAAAATTTCAGCGCTCTGGTATTATCCAATGGTTCTCAAATTAGGGCCTGAAAATGCGGCGAAATGGATCCTGTAAAGGATGGTACGGCAGTGATTGCTTCGCGCTCGACTTGGCGGGGGACTTGACAGATTTTCTATTGTCTATTGACGCCCAGCCGGCTTTCAAAGGGTTAATATAAAATAGAAGCGATTTATGATTGGAAAGGTGAAAGAGCCTTAAGAAGTTTTGGACGCAATGCATTAACGTCTTTATGTAGCATCTTTAAAACTTCCTCATCAATTTCACTGATCACCATCATCATCATCTCATTATACGCCCCTCCGAGGAGCCTACTCGTATAGCGTATATGGGCCTAAGTTGTCCACGCGGGCTTAATGCGGATTGATCGACTTTACGCCCAACCATTGAATCACTTCGTAGGCGTGCGCCGTAAGAGAGTCGAATAAGATACCTTTATAATTTCGAAAATTTGAAAAGACATTGGTAATTGAACGTGGTGGGCTTTGAACCTACACCCTATAGGTAGGAAGGCAACAGTCCACACCAATGACGCAGCATGGGGAAGAACTATGTCCAGCAGTGGACTGCGAAAGTTTGAATAGGAAATATCAAAACTGACAATTGTTTTTCGTTTTCATTCGTTACTCGTTTTTCTCTAACACTTAGACCGTACAATTGCTACACAACTATCTTAAACAAATACTTCAACATTTTACACATGTAAGATGTAACAAGCGTAAACAAAATTGCATCGTAACTCAAACGGGGCCGTGCATACAAATGTTGCTGCCAAACAGTTTTCCTGTTATTCCTATTGTAACATTTTGTTTCACATCTTTTACAAATAAACGTCATGACAGAGTGTTTCAGTAGAATAAATATCTATGGAAAACTATTTCCTATCAAAAATTGTTTTTTATAAATAGATATATATTATACATAGCAATACCGAGACCAATATAAACGCATTTACACAAATGTTTGTACTGACCGGGGATCAAACCCAAAACCCTTGGTGTACCTACTAGCTGTCGCGATGTCTCAGCCATTACACCGATTCAAACCAAAAATCAAATCTCTTTTTCAGAAACTTTTAATTCAACGTTTATTTCAGAACAATGTTTGAACAACCCCCATAAGGTAAAGTGTAGGCCAATTTCGAGGGAGTACGGGAGTAAAATGAAATAATGTTATATGTACACAGCGATTTATTGTTACTGCCAGAGAGACGTCGTTACTGCCAGAGAGACAACGATACATCATTTAGTCTAGGTATTTATCTGGTTCCAGGAAACACAATGCTTTCGACATATAATAGCGTACAACGTCATCTATTAGCTCAATTAGGAAAGTATTCAAATTCAAACCATAAGTAGAACAAATGGAATGTACAATGTTCTAAGAACTATACTATTGCAACTTTGTAAGTATGTATTCTAAGACCGGAACAAGGTTTTCACAAGAACCTTAATATTTTAGGTACCCCATACTTCGAACCACATACGTGGGATATCAATGTATACATCTTTAAAAATTAAGTTGGTTTCTCACATATAATTTTTATAGAATGCATAGTTTGCATGCGTCGGTGGCTCAATGGCTTGGGTTGTAGCCCTACTGGGAGGGCTGAGGTTCGAATCCCGACATGTACCAATGTGTTTTCGAATTTTTAGAAATTATATGTACATTATCCAATGCTCTTACAGTAAAGGATAACCTTGTGACGAAACCTGCGCACGCCTGCGAAGAGATTCAAAGGTTGTGCGTGAAGTCGTCATACCCGCTCTGGTCCCGCGTGGACGACTAATGCCAAAATAGTAAACACCCTATACGGGTAGGCTCGTGCCCCTCGCTGGGGACGTTTGATGAGCTGATGATGATGATTAATAGTTTGCATTAGAGACACTTCCAAAGTGGTAAAAAGTGTTGCATTTCTGCACGATGTGTACATTCTATCATATATATAGCTTGTGTCCACTTCGACTTACCTACAACAAGTCGACATCTTTTTAAGTGAATTTAATTACTCGATCGCTTCTATTTGTTATTACTATAAGTATAAAGTTATAAAAACATTACTAAGCATGCGAAATGCGTTCAAATGCTTTTATTTGTCTTTCCTCTCGTCAAACACAATTAAAAGTGACTCATGGAAAATATATCGGTAGTTCTATGCAGTGCAAGAGAGCAACGCGAAAAGAGTAAATAATGAGATTCTAATAATTTCTTTACCGTCTACCGTCGGTTCTAGTTTAAACGGGTTTTTCATTTATTTTTCTGCATACTCTGTTTGCAAGTAGTTCTAATTTAATCTAAAGCCACGGAAAATTGAAATAATATACATAATGTTAAATCTAGGTATTTTAAACGAATATACGAAAGCATACTAAAAGCATGAGATTAACGCTTTAACATAATAACGAACAAATATTTCATTTGTTCCAAATGTATCTATATAATGTAATATATATTAGTTATAGCTATACTTAGTATCTTCAATACCAACAATCTTTCCAGCAAATTTTAATTCCCTAAACCCCGTTTTTGCCTTTTTCACAAACCCGAAATTTACTAAGCCCTTTTGCTAAGGTCTAATCAAACTCTGTAACAAATTTCGTGTCGGTGGTTTAGGCGTAAAACCAAAACAGATAGTTAAGCATTTATAACATGTGAGGATGCATAAATTACGTAGGTATATTACATCATGCTAACGTACATGCTGTGTACTTTATTACATAAGTGGTATATTACAGGTTTTATATAATTAATAGCTCGATCCCGCGGTATTTCCCTCGGTATAAGATATTCTACCAAAGTAAAACATGACCTAAAAGTCACATTCAAACGCGCAGCTCAAGCGCCGCGCGGTTTTACATAACTTTATTTTTATAATTCATCATCATCATCATATCAGCCACATGATGTCCACTGCTGAACATAGGCCTCCCCCAATAACTTCCACTCCAAACGGTCGGAAGCTATCTGCATCCACGGCCACCCGCAACCTTCCTCAGGTCCATCTTGTGGGTGGCCGTCCCACGTTGCGCTTGCCGGTACGCGGTCTCCATTCGAGAACCTTTCGGCCCCAACGGCCATCGGTTCTTTGGACTATGTGCCCTGCCCATTGCCACTTCAGCCTGGTAATGCAATGACTATGTCGGTGACCTTAGTTTTTCTACGGATCTCCTCATTTCTAATTCGATCACGTAGAGAAACCCCAAGCATAGCCCTCTCCATCGCTCGTTGCGTGACCTTGAGTCTATTGAAGAGGTCCAACGTAAGAGACCACGTCTCAGCACCATAGGTCATCACTGGTAATACGCACTGGTTGAAAACTTTTGTCTTTAGACATTGCAGTATATTGGACGCGAAAACACTTTGTAACTTCCCGAACGCTGCCCAGCCAAGTTGGATTCTTCGATCGACCTCTTTCTCGAAGTTGGACCTACCTAATTCGACCTTTTGACCTAGGTAGATGTAACTGTCGACAACTTCAAGAACCGAGCCCCGATTGAAATAGGGGGATGCTACATGGCTATTTGACATGATTTTTGTCTTGTCCATGTTAATCTTTAGGCCCACCTGTTCAGAAACTCGATTGAGGACCTCGAGCATTGTGTTGAGATCTTCCAACGATTCTGCCATGACTACAATATCGTCGGCCAATCGAAGGTGAATGATGTATTTGCTGTTTATGTTTATGCCAATCCATCCCATTCCAGGAGTTTAAAGGAAAGAAAGAAAGAAAGAAGAAAGAAAAGAAAGAAGAAACTTTTTTTATTGGCCACAATAATTAAATAAATTTTACCATACACAGAATTACAGTAAAAACAAGTGCAAAAACAAAAGGTAAATAAATTCTTCAAATCTAGTGGCCAAACAGGTGCAGCCTCAGCAAACTGCAGTAGTAAAGAAACTACTGCAGCACTGTTTTTCTGGCTGCACCTGTGGCGAGTGAGTCACATTAAACAATGAATACACAAAGAGAAAAAAAAAAAAAAACAAATATAATATAAATAAAATAGAAATAAAAATGATAGTAAAAATATAATAATACATGACAGGAACGATAAAATTAATACTATGTATAAATAATCAAACTCACATAAAAATAAAATAAAGAGTAAAAAGTATGTAACGAAACGTGACCGGTTCCGGCCACGCCCAAGTTTGACATTTGACATTACAAACAACCACAATATGCCACGTTACAAACAAGACAAACAAACAGTCATAATACTAATTAAATGGAGATAAATTTACAAATTAAGGAAGTTAAATATAAAGGCATCTTCCATTGCGTTGGTGAAGTGTTTTGGAGAGATAACGTCTCCTTGTCTTACACCTCTCTGCAATGGAATCGCCTCTGTACATTGCTCCTGTACTCGAACTGACATGGTGGCGTATACAAATACTTCAACACTTCGATATACCGATGGTCAATACTGCATCGCTGGAGAGACTGCAACACTGCCCATGTTTTGATAGAATCAAAGGCCTTTTCATAGTCCACAAACGCTAAGCATAGTGGCAGATTATACTCGTGAGTCTTCTGTATAATCTGACGCAGCGTATGGATATGGTCTATAGTACTAAGGCCTCTTCGAAAACCGGCTTGTTCGGGAGGCTGGAAGTCAAACTAGAGGCGAGACGGTTATAATAACCCTAGAGAACAACTTATAACATGGCTGAGAAGCGAGATAGGTCTGTCTTTCTGCAGCACCACCACGCTCCTATTCTATGTCTCTGGCGTTACACCCTCGATTAGGACCTAGTTGAAGAGCTTCTGAAGGACTCTAAGTACCGGTATTCCACCCGCTTTCAGAAGCTCTGAAGTGATTCCGTCCTCACCTGGCGCCTTGTTGTTTTTGAGTTGTTCGAGGGCTATTCTAATCTCGCCTAGGCTGATGTCCGGGATATCTTCGGAGTAGTCGGGTAAGTTTGGCTCTCGGATCTTGCACCCGATTACAAATCCGAGATTTGGCGAGAGGTTTGGCGCCTGACTTATAGAGCTGTCCATAAAACCTTTCGAGCTCCCTTAACACCTCTGACTTGGAAGACGTCACATTGCCATCCTCTAACTTCAGCTTAGACTGTTGGCTTTGCCCAATAGACAGATTCCTTGCAAACACTTTAGAGCCTTTATTTCGCTTTATCGTTTCTTTAATTTGGTGAGAATTAAAGGAATGTAAATCGTGTCGCAAGGACCGGTTGATACTTTTACTGAGCTGCCGATGTCTTTAGAGGACTGCAGTAACATCGTGCGTCTTTCTTCCATCAGAGCGAGAGTTTCATCACTTAACTTTTGAGGTCTATTCTTACGGCCGGGTCTAAAAGACTTTGATCCTGCCGTATGGACAGCTTCTATCAAACCATTGTTAATACCGTCCACAGAAACGCAATTTTCCAAGCAAGAAAAGCGGTTTTGTAGCTCGAGTTGAAAGGCTTCGGGGTTCTAAATATGGGCTGCAGTGGGTCGGAGCGTTGACTTCATTCTTCATAGGCGGAATCTCTCACGCTTGACATTTATATTTAATGTGCCTCTAACCATTCTGTGATCACTTCTGGTTTTCACCCTGTGAATCACGGAAACATCGTTAAATATTTGTCTTTTCATGGCCAGAATGAAGTCAATCTCGTTTTTTGTGGAACCGTCGGGGCTCATCCAGGTCCACTTCCTCAAAGGTGGCTTTTGGAAGAAAGAAATAACCTTTTGTAATTTTTATAATAACAAAAGGTTACTTCGAAAATTAAAGTACCTTTTGTTTTTCCTTATTTCACCAGCTACCTGCCAAAAAAGGTAACATCCAAATTGGTCAAGGCATTTCAGAGATCACCCGGAAGAAACAGACAGACAGACGAAATAAAAAAAATGATTTGGTGTATATAGGGAAACTCATACCATGTAGTAAAAACGGTTATTTCAATATAACAAACAGATATTCGAATTTTATTTGACGACCCATTTGGTGTAGCGGTTGCAACGTCGGCTGCTACACCAAGGGTTCCGGGTTCGATCCCCGGGCAGTACAAACATTTGTGTGCATGAACATGTCTGTTTGTAATAGTATGGGTGTTTTCTATGTCAAATATGTATGTATTTACAAAAAAAAATACATAAGTATGTTTATCCGTTGTTTAGTACCCATAATACAGGCCTCACGCTTAACTTGGGGCTAGAAGGCGCTGTGTGAATGTGGGTATTTATTAATAGTATTTATTATTAATAGTAATAAAAATATTAGGTGAAAATTGTAACATAAGTAAGCTTACAGTGAATTTAAATTCAATGAGTAAATTTCAGGGAAGTAATCAGTCACATGGTACATGATTAGGGGCGTACCTATTTAATCCCAATATTTAAAAAGGGCCACTAATTTCTCACGTTATTTGCAACAAACATTATAATTTTATTTACAGCATTCAAATTAAATACGTATACCAGAGCTGAATACTAACAAACATGTGTGTTAATTAAAAGCCTATACAAAACCTCCAAATTATCAACTCTTGTTTAAATGGAACATTTTCGCATATAATGCTTGATTCGACTTATTGAACTTAACCTTCAATGTGTACGTGCAAATAATTTATGGCTGCTTACATGCATACGTTACGTTGTTTACAAAGTTTATTTCAATGCCTTAAAGTTTAAAGTTCCTTTTTTCTTAACCCTTTGACCACCAATGCTTTAAGGCGCCAGACACAAAACATTTTCTATTGTGTCTGGTTTTACACTCGTTCAAAGGATTAATTCATCAAATAATTCAGACTAGTTGTGTTCGTATTCGGAATTTCACTCTAAGGGCGTCACCGAGTGTGCCTCGAACTTCGGCTTAGGGCGTTGTGGGAAGGCTAGGTAATCTAATTTATTATTGATTGAGGAGGTAGGATTATGTCAATAGGGACTGCACGAACCTATAAGGAATCACAACGAAGGCCCACGCCGCCAATGGCGGAACTGTGGATGTCGATTTGATGTAAAAGGCCATTGAAAACGTATTCTACGTTTTTAACACATCGAGAAAAGTAGTTAACTTAGCACAAGTATTGAGAGCGTTGGTAGCTCATTGGTGTGACTGTTGCCTTCCGATCTGGAGGGTGCAGGTTCAAATCCCGCGACGCACCAATGTCTTTCGAATTTACGAAATTATATGTACGTTTATCCAACACTCTTACGGTGAAGGAAAACATCGATCGTGGGGAAACCCGTGTAAGCCTACGAAGTAATTCAAAGGTTGTGCGTGAATTCGCACTTGGCCCTAGTGGACGACTAAGGCCTATACACCCTATACGGGTAGGCTCGTGCCCCTCGGTGGGGATGTATAATGAGCTGTTGATAACGATGAAGTTTTGAGATAAATTCTTCATAATTATCAGTTCAGATTTATTTATTTGTTAAATAATCTTAACATGAAAGCGTTAATTCAAATGTAAATAATGACTGTTGTACGTAGGCCGATTTCGATTTGCTAACTTACAACTTCTATCGTTTGTCTGCGAAGTTTTTGTTGCCATTAACAAAGCAACACGTGTACCATTGAAATTCAAAGGATTATTCAAACTATTCAAAGTGACAACAATTTCAACGGGATTACGGACTTATTGGGATCCCAATCAAACATTAGACAATAAGCGTCTGCAACCACTGGATACATTGGTTTACACCAGTGGCGTGCACAGAGATTATGATTAGGGTATGCAAAGTGAGTGACATTAATCGCAAAAACAATAAATATTCTACATTTTTGTCAAATTGAGTGCTGTTGATGACAGCAGATCGCCTATGATTGCAATTCTGTACAGGAAAATAGACGAATAAGTAGGAATCTATTAATATGTTTGCGATTTTCCGGGTTGTCTGGGCACACAGGGTATACACCGCTTATTTGCATGTACGGAGTGCACGCCACTTTACACACTTATGTTCAATGTTCAAATCATACTAACAGCGTCGTTGACATGTGTACTACAATTATATATAAGCTCTTGGTTATAGCGAGGAAGCGCTTCAAGTAGGTACTTGGTATACATAAGGGTTTTCATGTAATAGTGCTGCAGTTAGAGATAGATTACAACCCTAATAGTGGCAATTATTTTGTGTGATCGATTTGAAATGGGAAACCGGGTGTTTCTTTTAAGATAGAAGAAAGTTTAATGTGGTGATTTGTGTTATAGTCCCTATAGAGTTAGGTTATCTTATTGATTGCAAGGGTTCTAATAGACGTATATTCTATTTACTACCGGCTCAAGGCGTTTGTGCTGGATATTTAAAGTCTTTATCCTTTAACCAGCGTTAATGTCCGCTGCGATATATTTATATCTTAATAAAGTGAACGGGAGACCAACTTGCTCATATGACAATTGGGTATTTGACACCACTAATCATTGACACATTTTTTATGAACTGTTAAAGAGGAACGTTTCCATATATTTTGTATGTGATTAGGATCATCAATTGACCTATATTTATTGGTTTCAGTGTATTTAAAATACAATATTGCAAATAAACAAAAGTGATCAATGCAACGAATACAAAATAAGATGCGTTTATAAAATAAGGTTTAGTATTTTATTGCGGATGGTGGAGAATACCGAATTACTCTTCTCAAGTAACACATCTATATATTACTTAGGCATACTGCATTAGTAATGGAAACTGATTTCCTTTCTAGGTGAGTGGGAAATTATGACAAAGTACTTCCCTATAGTTAAGGCAGCCTTAGTCCAGAAGGAATGCTATGGCTGTTGAAGTATGTTGACGTTATCCGATTATCTAGTCTAACTTATACATATGTTCTAATAATGTGACAATTTGTTACTTATATACAAATTAATAAAATTAGAGTGTCTGTTTGTAATATAAACAAATTTTTTACCACATGCATATGATTTTTAAGAAGCATACATTTAAACAACATTTTAAAAAAATCTATCCGTTTGTTCGGGTAATCTTTGAAACTGCTGGACGGATTTGGACGAAACATTTTTAGCAGATAGCTGATTTAATAAAGGAAAACATAAACTAATTTTATTTAATAAAATATTTAATTTTATTTAATAAACTAACTTTATTTCTCTAAAACAAAGACTTTTCTGTCTTTTTTTTTAGAGAAATAAAGTTTAATTCTCTAAAAACAAGCGCGTTGCACGTGCTGGGCGCTTTTTTAGGTTATGTTTTACCGCGAAGTAATATCTTATGGTATATCGAGCAATACCGCGGGCAACAGCTAGTCATACATACAATTAATATGTTAATATGAGCACATGCCTAACGACCAACAAAGAGCGATCAGCATGATGGATTGATATCCATGAATCAATTAATTTTAGCTATTGGTACCCATCGCATATACCTACTATGTACTGTCAGCATCAAAATATTTTCAAAATGATTCTATGAAATTATTTGATATCGAAAATTTAAAAAAAATATTATAAGAAAATTAAAAGTGAATTATTGTGATCATAATGTAACGCAATATACTTTTAATTCTTACTTGTTAATTAAAT